>JAZAVI010000656.1:0-65294 GCA_036326025.1 Chrosomus eos | reverse complement strand
AATGGATTTCAAGGACTTCGCGCACAGATATTGGCCTCCAACGTTTATATTTTTTCTACGAATCTTTGAGTTAACATGTACTAAACATGATTGGAATTTGCACCGCACTGCCACCACACCTTGATACAAGAATACACAAGAATAGCATGTATAGTTATCTTTATTGAAGTGAATTAGGTTTAAATCGCCATCATGCTTGAATGAATGATATTTTTGCTATTTTACACATACTCCACGATGATCACATTACACAAAACTGAAATTGCACGTCAAAATAAAACATTGTCAGTATTTTTTGAGACCCCCCAAAAATTTCACGAATCACGTTTTCAGGGGAGCCCATGTCAGTTCAGTTCAGTTCAGTTTCAGTTTATTTATATGTCTTATTAAGGGGAGCCGAGCTCCCCCGTAGTTCGCAACCTGGGCAAATTCAATTGACTGGACATGATTTGTAAAGACACCTGTCTGTATAAAGTCTAGCAGTTGAACATGCATATCAGAGTAAAAATTAGAGTAAGTACTGCCTGCAGAGCTCAGAAACAGGATTGTGCTGAGACACAGATCTGAGGAAAGCTACACAAAATTTGCTGAACTGAAGGTTCCCAAGAGCACTGTGGCCTCCATAATTCTTAAATAGAGGTTTGGGACAACCTGGACTCTTCCTGTAGCAGGCAGTTCAGCCAAACTATCAGTAGAAGCAATCATAGAGGGTCCTTGTTAAGACAGGTGACCAAGAACCTGATGGTCACTCTAGTTGAGTTCTAGAGATCGTGTGTGGAGAAAAAAAGCACCTAAGTACATGGTTCTCTGGTCTGATGAACCTCAATTCCAATTGTCACACTGTAAAAAATTTCTTGTCAAATTAACAGTAACTTACTGGCAACAATTATCCAGTAGTTGCTGTATTTCATTCAACAGTAAAATTACTGTAACACTAACTACAGTAGTGTTAAGCATACTGTAAAATTAAATACATTATTTTACTGTAATTTTTTTATCATGTTGAACTACAGTATTACACCGTTAATTTTTTAATAATACTGTATAGTATTATACAGTTATGAAATGTTATTTTATTTGTTTTATAGTGCTACTGTGTAAGCTGTAGAATGTATAGAAAATCCGTAGAAATATTATTTTAACTGTTAATGGGAAATAGAAAAAAGAACAATTGAAGATTTAACTGCACAACCAGGTTTATTGTGTATTTTCAAACAATACATTAGAAATAATAATGTAATATAATACAACAATAAAAATCTGTTTAAAAAAAAAAGACTAATTAACAATTTATCATTAATAATTAAAAATCAGTGAACAATTCATGTATTTCAATTCAGCGCAGTCTCATTCCAAGAAGTCATATATTGACGTCTTGGGACGTCTTTTGACCATACGTCAATATCCGCCTTTTTAGGGTACCCTTAAACGTCGGTTAGATGACGTTATCGGATCCTAACTCTACACCAGACCTAAACCTACCCCTAAACCTACCCCGTCACCTAACTGACGTTAAAGGCAAAGCGTCAGTTGTATGACGTCCCAGGATCGTCATATAACCGACGTTTAAGGGTACCCTAAAAAGGCGGATATTGACGTATGGTCAAAAGACGTCCCAAGACGTCAATATATGACTTCTTGGGATGAGACTGTGTTATTCAATTCATGCAATAATGATCCTGAAGTGGTAAAATAGAAACTTGAAAGCAGAACAGGTGAGGATGTAGGCCAGGTGAGGAAAAAAGTGGAAGAGCAGCGACAGCACTTCTGATAATCCTGCAAGAAATGATAAGCACAAATCAATCAGAGGCTAAACATAGAAAAAAACTAAATCACATTATCAATACCTTTTAAGGGGATTTTTTTTTTGCCTATGGTATCCACCTTATTTTTCACAGAAGAGTGGGCCGGTTTCATACGCTTACAGTTATTTCTAGCTGTACACAAAAGCTTGATATGCTTCTTGATATTGCAATTCCTTACCCTATTATTTTAATGTATTGAATTTATCATAATTGTTAACACTAGTTTGAGGCACAAATATTTTTATCATTTACAGCATTTGTTATTCATCTCTTATTTCCTTATAGCGGCTAACGAACCGGAAGTCTCGCACATTCACAGAAAATAGCTTACTTCACTTTTGAAGTTGAAAAATAAGGTGGATATACTGCTTGCATGTTGTGTGGCATACATATATCGACTATATTAGGGGTGGGGGGGAAAATCGATTCACATATGAATTACGATTCCATCTTCTGCGGATTCAAACTGATTCACACATTTCAAAAATCGATTTAAATGTTTAATAATGTGATGATGTTGTTTCAAAGAAGGACAGTTTAGAGAGTGCACAAGCTTGAAACAGAGGAAGCATTATGAATGAAGCTTATACTTGACTACAGAAGTTCATATCAATATCTTAACGAATAGAAAATAGTCTTAAATAATGTTTCGTTTAGTTAGTCGAGCACACTTCAGGCTTTTCTTGCGATCTTTCCATGTACAGGTAGGCTACTTTAGTTTTTAAATACAAGAAACACGTTCAACATGGTACCGCCTATAAAAGAGCATGAACATGTCCTGTATCAGAGGCTAAAGTAATAAATATTGAGAATGCAATGGCCCTTATTCTATATCTCTGACTCCAAACAATCGGCCACTGATGAGGGCTATTGTAACCTTAAATTAATTATAGAACAATTACCACCAATGGTCTACAATCAATTTAGGCTTACGATGCTTTTGGTAAACGCAACCCAGATCCTGATGATAGTCAGTTCCTTTCATAGATATGTCTGTTGACTTGATGCTCACTAATTTGAATGATGAAAAAGATGCGTGTATGAATGCTGAGCGGCAGCGGGCTAGATTAAATTAACGCAGATATGAGGTGTGTATAATTTAAACTAAATAACTCCCACTCGATTGGGAATAACAGTAGCTGCTTTTTATTTCTATGCTGTTTAATTTTGAATCCAATTTAAATTTGATATATGCATAGAATATATTTAAAATCTATGATCAAATGTAAATCTATGCATATATCAAATTTAAATTTGATTCAAAAGAGAATTGATTTTTGAATCAAATCGTGACCCCAAGAATCTATTTGAATCGAATCGAAAATGTATGGTTTAAGTCATTTCCGCCCTTTTTGGATTTTTCTAAATACAAATTCAGACACAAATAATTTCTACCGATATGGGCTCCGCTGCACATCCCTAATATCTCTTACCTTAATGATTTTGCCAGTCATATTCTGCAAAGTCCCTGATGAAAGATGTGTGAATTCAAAGACTTGTTCTTCCTCCGAACAACCTTCCCACTCTTTCTGCTCCCCTGGAACTGTGATGTGCATTTTGAATTTTCAGGATTTATCCTGAAACCTGTAAATAAATAAAAAAAATATTTTCCAACTGAATAAAAAACAACAACCCTTACGGACCATTTCTTTAATTGTCATTCATCGCGCAGTTTAAATGGATAGTTCACTTCAAAATGAAAATTCTGTCATCATATACTCAACCTCAAGTTGTTTCAAACCTGTAACAGTTATACATTTCTTTCTTCTGCTGAACACAAAGGAAGATATTTTTAAGAATGTCAGTAACCAAACAGTTAACTGGGCCCATTGACTTCCATAGTATTTTCTTTATCCTACTATGGAAGTCAATGGATCCAGTTAACTGTTTGGTTATGAAAATATCTCCCTTTGTGTTCAGCAGAAGAAAGAAATGTATACAGGTTTGAAACAACTTGAGGGTGAGTATATGATGACAGAATTTTCATTTTGAAGGGAACTATCAAGCTTGATTCTCAAGGCGTCGTTTTTTCTTTTCTTCAAATGAGTAAAAAGTCAGTTTGCACATAGTTAAAACATCAATTACGATATTATAGCTGACAATACTGTAAATGACATACCTAGCTTTTTCTTTGGACAAAAATGCACACTTTTGAGCGCTTCCATCAGATAGACTGAGGTAAATATGAGCGCGCAACTGCACAAGGTAACTTTACTGGCTGATCGTCAGGTCCTCACAGATGAGTAAAAGAAAATAGTGATTTACACGAAAATAAGCGCGAATAAATCGATAAGAGGAATCGAAATGTAAATTTTTACAACAATAATCCGAATCCTAACCTTGGGTATCCGATTTCAGGATACATTTCTCGATTTTCAATTCCCAACCCTATGAAAATGTAGCAGCTACGTTACCCGCAGGCGCTTCCACCGACTTAAAATGGTAAATAACAAAATGTTTAGATCATTCTGACCGTATACGTGGTCAGCTAATAACTGTAAAGTTAATAATTAGCTAGAATCCATGTATGCATACAAATAATAAGATTTATTACTTACCAGATGACGAAGTTCCACAGGTCGGCAGAAACAGACACGATCGATGCACTGACATGACAGTCACAGAAATACTCGTTCAAACTCAAATCTGCGCTCTCATGCACCCCCCACTGACAGAAATTAATACTGTCATGGTCACCCCATCCTGAAAATGTTTTATGTAGCCTAAAAATAACGTTTCTATACCAATTTTTCCTGCGGAATTGTGTGTGGTTTTTTTCGCGGTCAATTTGCACTGCTGTATTTAGATTTACAGTAATTGATAATTTCCCAGAATGCATTGAAAATCAACAGTAACATACTGTCAACTGTGTGCACAGTACATAACTGTTGAAAATACAGCATAATACTGTGACAACATCTAAATCTACTGTAACTTACTGTACATAGGTTATACAGTAAGAAACTGTTGAGAAAAACAGTATAATCCTGTGAAAACAACAGAAATCATTTACAGTGCATGTCTTGAGGATGCCAGGCGGCACCTGAGCAATTCCATCCCAAAAGTGTGGAGGTGGTGGTAGCATCATTTTGTGGGGTTTTTTTTCCTGTGGCAATGACTGAGGAACTGGTCAGGGTAGTAAGGAAAACTTAAAGAGATATCCTTAAATGAAAGCAGTTGTGGCCTTATGGTTAGAGAGTCAGACTTGTAGCCCGAAGGTTGTGGTTTTGATTCACAATACTGGCAGAGTTTGATTCACAAACGACTGAGGTGCCGTTTAGCAATTCATTTTTTTTTTTTTTTTTTGGATACACTTGCATATCAAAAATACTCTTCATCAATGTCATTATGAGGTATTGACTATAGATTGATGTGAAAAAAGAGGAAACAATTTTAGCATAAGGCAAAAACAACAAATGTGGGTAAAAAAATAAAAGGACTTGAAATTGAAAACAATTCCCAAAATATCATTAGCCAAAGGCAAGACAAGTGCCTAGAATGAAGAGTGATAAAAATAACCTAATCAAATGGACCTATATGATGTTCACTTTGCCAATATTGTTTATCTTTTCTCTAGTGATCACAGATGTGTCAACCTCCGCTTACAGTCATGTTGTCCAGACTGAAGGACACATTGATGCAAGTGCAGAAGTGACAACTAATCTGACAGCAGTAGTGATGACCACAATAGTGTCTCTGTGTGTCCTCATATCACTGATTGTCTGTATGATTCTTTATTTCAAAAAACAAAGGAGCAATATCAACAGCCAAAGTAAGTCCATAACTGTTTTTTTATTACTGAAATTAATATTCTTTATGCGGTTGTAAGATGTGTTGTTACTATTGTATATCAGAAAGGGAAAGGGAAAGCAACCTGAACTAAATGTACAGTATATATGATTTTAATGTTTTAAGGCTTCTGAGTGTGTTGCAATGAGACATGAAATACAGCCCATATCATGCCATTATAGTGGTGAGAGTTGATAGATGACTTTACGGTCACCTTTATGCTTTATGATGGTAGAAGTTGATCAGATGGTAAAGTACTTATTTTTATATCTTGTAGTTGAATTGAACTGCAGGTATTCCACAAATTATTCTGAAATTCCAGGAGGTAAGTGACATTCATGGTAAATCCTTACAAAATATGTACAATATGTGTATTTGTGAATTGTATATTTAGTAAAAGTCTTTCTCTTGCAGGGTTGGATGTCCCGTTGTATTCTTTAGTTCAACATACATGAATCATGACCCTACATGTTGTTACTACAACACAATAATCATTGAATTGTAATCCCATAATAAATCATTAAATAAATAAATCCCAAGGCATAAAAAAAAATATTTGTTTGGTTCCGGTTTCCGACCGACCATGTCAATTTATGTGCGACCCAAATTTATTTTATGAGCTTAAAAAAAAAAAAAAAAAAAAATACACATAAAAAACTTTGAGGCGAACTATAATTTACGTTTTATAGCACGCGATGCAAGCCTTTTGTCCTTCAGCAATGCTATTAACAAACGAGGCAGCTAGACGATCGTTCACCGTATCGTTCGTAAAACTGAACTATAATACTATACAAGTCTCGCGGTTCGTATCACTAGAGCCTGTCTAACTTGTCCGCTTGTCCGGGACAAATGGATTTTTGAAGGACAAGTAAAAGAGAATTTTACCTGCCCGAAGGAACAAGTAGCCAGAAAACATCAATAACAAACAAACAAAAACAACTAGGGAATCACTAAACCAAGAGAATGATTCTGATTGTATTACAATTATTGTAAGTTAATTTCGATCGATTGTGGATAATAAATGTATACTGAGTGACGGTGAGATTGCGCTGTTGACGCTCGCGCAGAGAAATCTACACACATGAGCGCAACACACACACACACACACACACACACACACACACACACACACACACACACACACACACACACACACACACATACACACAGTTAATACTGCCTATAAACAAAGTCCTTTCAAGTCGTGCCACTCAGCCGCCATTGGCCTTACAGGTTTTCCCTATATAGTTCTATTGAGGATTGAGGAAGTGACATGTCTCTTATATAAATTGTCTCTGCTATAAAACATCTAAATGTGGAGTTTTTATATTTTAACATATGTTAAGCAGCCTCAATTATTTGTCCTGAATACCATCACGATTGAAAATGTGACATAGATTTCCTACAACAGTTCAATAAACAATTAAAATTAAGTCACTTACATTTTAGATGCAATATTGGCTGTTTTTGTTCCGTTTCAGAAGCGAAAATAGTTCCAAACAAGAATCACAACAGAGCCACGGCTCATCTCACAGGAACACTCACTGTTTTCATTGGGCCTACTGAATGATTCAGCATTTTGACCGAATCGGTTGAGTCAAAGATTCAATGACCCATTCATAAACGTCTCATTCTCGTTGAATGAATCAACCGTTTGAACGAATCGTTTGAATTAATGAATCAATAACTCACTCATTAATACGGCCGCCTGCCGCCATCTATTGGCAGTTTAGTGTTATGTTTAAGTAGCCTATACTTCTTTCCAATGTTTCTTATTTGTACATTTAAATCAATTTCATAACATTATTTCATGCAATTGTAATTTTTCACTGTAAATGATTTAATTTGATCAGCCCTACCTATGGTAACAGTATGCTTTATCTTTCATTTTGAATTCCTAAATTTGATAAATTATAAATTCAATTATTTAGAATAATAAGACATAGGGCATTTAATAAGATTGGGGGAGGGGATGCCCTTAAAGGTGCAGATATTATAATATGCCGATTTAAATATCAAAGCTGATTGAACACTGATGAGAATATTGCTTCAGAATAAAAAATAAATAAATAAATAAAAAATCCACAACTTTTCCACTCGGACAAGTGAATGACAGATTTATTTGTCCAGAGGACAAGCACATAAAAAGGCTTAATGTCGAGCCTTAAATAATTTCTTACCTATCCCTTGCTGCCACTGAAAAAAAAAAAAAAAAAAAAAAAAAAATTCCCTACCGACCCAGGACCTCAACTGACAACCAACCGGAACCAAACTTTTTTTTTTTATGCCCAATCATTAAATTAAAGAATTATTTTTACATTTTTCCTGAACTACACAAACATTTTTTTGACAATTAAACTTGGATAAATCACATCAAATTGGTTTGAACATGCATCACTTAAATATAATATATAAATTTAAGTATATATAAATACAGTGGGTACGGAAAGCATTCAGACCCCCTTAAATTTTTCACTCTTTTTTATATTGCAGCCATTTGCTAAAATCATTTATGTTCATTTTTTTCCTCATTATTGTACACACAGCACCCCATATTGACAGAAAAACACAGAATTGTTTACATTTTTGCACATTTATTAAAAAAGAAAAACTGAAATATCACATGGTCCTAAGTATTCAGACCCTTTGCTCAGTATTTAGTAGAAGCACCCTTTTGATCTAATACAGCCATGAGTCTTTTTTGGGAAAGATGCAACAAGTTTTTCACATCTGGATTTGGGTATCCTCTGCCATTCCTCCTTGCAGATCCTCTCCAGTTCTGTCAGGTTGGATGGTGAACGTTGGTGGACAGCCATTTTCAGGTCTCTCCAGAGATGCTCAATTAGGTTTAAGTCAGGGCTCTGGCTGGGCCATTCAAGAACAGCCACGGAGTTGTTGTGAAGCCACTCCATTATTTTAGCGGTGTGCTTAGGGTCATTGTCTTGTTGGAAGGTGAACCTTCGGCCCAGTCTGAGGTCCAGAGCACTCTGGAGAAGGTTTTCGTCCAGGATATCCCTGTACTTGGCCGCATTCATCTTTCCCTCGATTGCAACCAGTCGTCCTGTCCCTGCAGCTGAAAAACACCCCCACAGCATGATGCTGCCATCACCATGCTTCACTGTTGAGACTGTATTGGACAGGTGATGAGCAGTGCCTGGTTTTCTCCACACATACCGCTTAGAATTAAGGCCAAAAAGTTATATCTTGGTCTCATCAGACCAGAGAATCTTATTTAATCACCTTCAGGTGTTTTTTAGCAAACTCCATGCAGGCTTTCATGTGTCTTGCACTGAGGAGAGGCTTCAGTCGGGCCACTCCGCCATAAAGCACCGACTGGTGGATGGCTGCAGTGATGATTGACTTACTACAACTTTCTCCCATCTCCCGACTGCATCTCTGGAGCTCAGCCACAGTGATCTTTGGGTTCTTCTTTACCTCTCTCACCAAGGCTCTTCTCCCCCGATAGCTCAGTTTGGCCGGACGGCCAGCTCTAGGAAGGGTTCTGGTCGTCCCAAACGTCTTCCATTTAAGGATTATGGAGGCCACGGTGTTCTTAGGAACCTTAAGTGCAGCAGAATTTTTTTTGCGACCTTGGCCAGATCTGTGCCTTGCCACAATTCTGTCTCTGAGCTCTTCAGGCAGTTTATTTGACCTCATGATTCTCATTTGCTCTGACATGCACTGTGAGCTGTAAGGTCTTGTATAGACAGGTGTGGCTTTCCTAATCAAGTTCAATCAGTATAATCAAACACAGCTAGACTCAAATGAAGGTGTAGAACCATCTCAAGGATGGTCAGAAGAAATGGACAGCACCTGAGTTAAATATATGAGTGTCACAGCAAAGGGTCTGAATACTTAGGACCATGTGATATTTCAGTTTTTCTTTTTTAATAAATGTGCAAAAATGTCAACAATTCTGTGTTTTTCTGTCAATATGGGGTGCTGTGTGTACAATAATGAGGGGAAAAAATTTAACTTAAATGATTTTAGCAAATGGCTGCAATATAACAAAGAGTGAAAAATTTAAGGGGGTCTGAATACTTTCCGTACCCACTGTATATATATACTTAAATATTAAATATTTCAGGCAGTTCATATACTGTAAACACACAAAAAACACATGTGAAATGTGCCAAGTAATAATGTAACATGCTTGTCATTATCAGTCTACATTGAATGACAGGCAACATTTTGTAAAACACATCACAGAATATGCTGTATGTTGTTTGTATTGCCATTTTTGCATTGCCGAGTTTTTGAGAATTTATTATCTCACTTCATACCATTGACACATAAATGCAGTATATACTGTATGCATACATCTGAAAATGTGCATGATTAAATGTTTTGACCAAATACATTGTTTAACATTACCTCACAAAAGTTGGTGTAAACAAAAAGAAACTCCTGCATGCAAACCAGTAGCCTGACTACGTCAGACTTCCTACTTCCGCTAATTTCATTTCGCTCCTGTAGTCAGTCTGAGATAGCAGCCTATCTTTCTGTTTTCCATCGGCCTGAAAACAGCCGGGCCAATCAGCGAACAGAGGGCGGGCTGAAAGCCGTGACGTAGTCGCTAAGCGCAGAGTTTAAGAGTTAGGTCAGAGAAATCGAAAACGACCGCGGATAGGGAGACGCGGATGTAATTCGCTCTGTTGTGGATAATATTCCCGGCATTAGCAAACTGAAGCCCGAAGAAGAAGAGTGTGTATTAAACATTTTGAATGGAGGTGATGTTGTGGCCCTACTCCCTTTGGGAAAAGTTTAATTTATCAACTATTGCCGATCGTCAGCGAGAAACTGGGGAGCCTTTTGACAGGTCAGTGTCTCCTTTCTTTTCCAGGTCTTAAATACAGTAAATCTTCAAATAATAGCCCGGGCTTTTATTTGCCCAAATCGTCTAACTGCACCGGCTTGTATTTGAGACAGGCGTCTATATGAGACAGGCCTTTATAGTGTTGAGATGTTGTTCCTTGAGTCTCTAATCTCTAAAAATCTCCAAATGCTCCACGTGAAACTGCGGTCTTCCGACCTTTTACTATCTTGTCGATTGATTTTGATTAATATTTGCGAGGGAGAGAGAGCAAGATAGCGCTCGTGTTGTTGAGAGTGCGCACGTGCGCGTCTCTCTCTCTCTCTCTCTCTCTGCTAGTTTGCGCCCTGTCAAGCGCAGCAGTCATTCTATTACATCACTCACCGATCAAAAAAGTCGTTCACAGCCATGTTCATTCCGGTATTTCACTCGCATCATCAAGTGTTTACAGTGGAAGTTCGATCATAGATTTGAGTTTGATGCATGATGTCTGTGGTTCGATGCGGCTGTGTCAGCGCATAACGTACGTCATAAATAAACTTATCTGATTGGCTTACGGTTAACCAATGATTTTAAACTTTAGAAATCGCCCCTAGCGAGAGAGAAAACACTTCTCTATTATGCTATGCCAGACTCTGTCTACGAAGCAAAGTGAAGTAGCAGAGTCTGGTATTACCAGGCTAGCAAACCAGATGATAATGCTGTGAAATTAGAGTCAGAGTGTAATGCCTCTGGCAAATCTTTATAAATTTAGTATTTCAATGAAAATTGTTTTTCCATGTATCATTTTACCAAATAAATTTTAATTTAAGCACAATTATAAAACATTTTATAGCCACGGGCAGCTAGAAGATCTTGCCGTATGGGACTGCTGAACAGACATGAATAAACTCTATAGTACTACAAGCCTGTAAAAATACAGCCCAATGTACTGTGTAAAAATATGTCTCAAAACTTAACAGAAAATGTACTGCCATTTATTAACGTACATACATTAAGCACATAAAATGTGGTAAATGGAAGCTCTAACTGTCACATGTATGTTGTTGTCTGTATGAGTTCTCGTTAGTATATGTTTCTGATTAGTTAATCTTCAACCAGCTGTTCCTGTTAAGTGTCCTCATTTACCCTGTGTATTTATACTCCCTGTTCTGTTTAGTCCTTGTTGGTTGTTTGTGTGTGCGTGTTACACATGTTACACACACTGTTACTTTCTATCACCTGTTTTTGGATTAAACCTAGTTTATATTGTGAATCGGCCTTCGTCTGTTTTCTTTGTGTGACAGAGTAACCGACCTATCAAAAATGAGAAAATTAAAAAGAAAGAGAAAGATGGACTCACCAGCGATGTGAACAGGAAGTATCTGGTATACTTGGCCGGAATGGCGGCCTGCAATGGGGTGAGCAAGGACTGTCGGCCTCTGGCAGTCGACGCCCAGCTTCTGCCACGGAGTTCCAGGATTCCGGCGGTGCCTATACTCTGCACCCCTACGGAGTCATCTTCGCCTCTCTTCCTCCGACCTCCCCGGCGTCCTCGATCGCCCCATCATCGCCCCGATCACCCAAGTCCCCGTCGCTGCCTCACTCCTGCGAGCCAGAAGCTCAGCCCCAGACGCCTTGGTCCGTTGGTCTCTCTGCTTCGCCGGTTCTTCCTCTCTCCCAGTTTTTATTGTGAATCGACCTTCCTTCGTCTGTTTTGTTATGTCAGAGTGTTGTCAAGTCAAGTCATCTTTATTTATATAGCGCTTTTTACAATACAGATTGTTTCAAAGCAGCTTTACAGAGATAACAGGAAAATAATGTTGTTGTAATAGTATTGTTAAATATAAAATTAAATGTCCCCAACTAAGCAAGCCAAAAGCCAATGGTGACAAAGGCAAAGGAAGGCGAAAAAGGCGACAGTGGCAAGGAACCAAAACTTCATCATGTGACAGAATGGGGAAGAAAACCTTGGGAGAACCCAGACTTAGTCAGGGGGCCAGTCCTCCTTTGGCCAACGAACGAACAGTGTATGATTATGATTTAGGCAGCATTATAGGTCAGAAGTCAGATGGGATCAGAACCAGAGCCGGATTATCCATAAGGGCACTAGTGCCCAGGGGCACCAACCATTCACAACCAATAGGGGGGCACCACATGACACAAGCCTTAAAAATATTTTTCGTAAATTGTTATATTATTAACTAGAAATTCTTAAAAGACCACATAACTCGTTTATGAACACTGATTTAACAATAATAATAGTAATAAATTATAAATAAATAAATATTACATGACCACTATCACTCCCCCCCTCCCCAATCTGTCAGAGTTGAGTTGATCCACAACAAGTATGCGCAAATGTGTAATTTTTTTAACGGCTACAGAAAATGAATCTAAATCCAAAATGGACAGACGTCAATTGAGTGGTTTTGCAAAAAGAAAGTTAAAGAAAGACAAGGATGCTAGACGTTTAGCTACAATTCAAAATGTTCCAGGGATCGAAAGTTTTTTTGTGAGAACATCACTAGTTTTTTGTGAGAACATCACGGGAATTGCGATCACTAGCAGCGACGAAGCCGGAGCTAACTGTGGAGACGGTAACAAAGAAATGGACTTTGGGGATGTAGTTGACACCTTTGCTTGCGCAAAATCAAGGAAGATGCAGTTCTGCTAAACTTCATACATGAAAACATTTTACCAGATTTAGTGCTACACTTATTGTCTCTTATTTGTTTCCCACTAAATAATATTTTTTCCTCTAAATGTACAGATTTTATACAATTATTGTGTACTTGTGATTTTTCTAGACTACATTTTACTGCTGAGTTACCCACTAATCTAGTTTATAATAGAATTTTTGTCATAGGTTATGATCATATTTTTTTTATTTGTTGTTTTTCTTTATAATGAACTTTAAGTCTATATTAAAGGACAAGTTCGGTATTTTACACTTAAAGCTCTGTTTCAATATCGTTTCTGATGAAATAGAATGGTTTAACACAGTCTCATCCCAAGAAGTCATATATTGACGTCTTGAGACGTCTTTTGACCATACGTCAATAGCCTATCCGCCTTTTTAGGGTACCCTTAAACGTCGGCTATATGACGATCCTGGGACGTCATACAACTGACGCTTTACCTTTAACGTCAGTTAGGTGACGGGGTAGGTTTAGGGGTAGGTTAAGGTCTGGGGTAGAGTTAGGATCCGATAACGTCATCTAACCGACGTTTAAAGGGTCATGAAACCCCCCTCTTTCAGCTCAAGTCTAGCTCACAATCTTTTTGAAAAATGCAACTTAAATGGGCGTGGATGCTGTGAGAAGGGAGGGAGTGGGTGTGGTTTGGCCATCACATCGCCAGTGGCCCATGCATATCGACTGTCACTAAAAAGCAGTGGTAAAACGTGAGGAAATGCTAGATTTTTTTTATAGCTAGCAAAGTTAAAGTCTAATGAAATACACTGACACTTTATTATTGTCCTTTCAAAAGTAACTGAATGCCCTGCTAAATATATTAGCCTACAGTAATCGTAATTCTATTTAAAACATATTAATGTAGGCTACATGTATAATTATAATGTCATTATAAAATATATAGTTGTTTATATAGACACTAAATGCATATATTTGAAAATAATTAATTTTCCACTTAAAAAAAAACGTTCCGTGCATAGCCTAGATCTACGCGCCCGCTGAACTCCCATGATAAAGATGGCTCTGTGGAGGTGGAGGACTTCTCATTTTAGACACACACACACACACACACATACCTCTGAAGGGATAGAAAAGTCCTCGGGACTTGGTAACGTTACCGCATCACTCGCAAGACGCAACCTGCATTGGTCGTCAACAAGGCGAAGTCCACCATTCTCTCTCGAGAAAAATGTTTGCGGCACACACTATAGTTTAGATGTGTCCGTGGTTGATCAAACCAGCCGCCCGGAGCCAGAGTCCAGCCCTGGCAGCATCGCGGGGAAACATATTCAACCCACTTGGACTTTTGCACCACGAAAACAAACACTTGTTGCGTCCCATGATTAGGCTTGTTTGAGATGAGCAAAATCTGCGCAGAACCGATCACCGGTGATCAGCGCGTAATGCATGCCGGTTAGAAATGTGTCCGAGAGCGGTCCGCCTTGCTCTGATGTCATGCTGACGTGTGTCAAAAAGCTCTCGCGAGCGCAAGCCGCACGTGCCGGATTCTGCAGTCGCGCGCAGTTGCTCTCCACCGACTGCGCTGATCAAAAGCATGATGGGAAACGACTTGCTGACGACACAGCTTAATGTTGATTGGTTTAAACAACCGTGATGTATTGTTCTCTATTAAAATGTTTGATTTTAAAACTCGGAAATCGTGTTTTATGTGTATATGTTATGTGTGAATATTCCCGAACTCTCAGACAGTGCGATCTCTATGGGTTATGCAATGTCATTTTATTATATATATATATAAAACACATAGCCTATGTCTGTATTAAAGAATAAATGATTGATAAACACTCATTTGGAATGGAATTAAACAACAAGTACTTTGGGTGTCTTGTTCATTATATTTATTTTCATATAAAAGCAACAGAACTTAAATTACATCCAGTTTATTACACTGTTAACAATTTTCTTGTATTTTTACAGTACAGTACTGGCAGCAAGGTTGCCAGCAAGGTACTGTAATTCGATTTACAGTAACTGTACTGTAATTCAACTTACAGTACACACGAACAGTACTGTAAACTACAAAACAGTATTGTACTGTATTTTGTCTGCTTCTGTTGTAATTATACGGTATTGTACTGTAATATCTATATTGATACATTATTGCAAAACATTGTAATTTTCAAATTACTAATGATATTATAACTATATAATATGTAGTTATTACAGTATATAAATCTATAGGTAATAATATTATAATGCAACTTCAGAATAACTGCAAATCAAAAGACAATCCAAACAATGTTCTTGTCAAAATAAAATATTTATTGATCAATTACACTATTAAAACCATTTAAGAACATTGCATGTCCAGTGCAACAGCAGTTTACAGGTATAAAAAAGATTTTAAATGGATAGTTAAAGAAGATATTTGAAAAGAATATAGGTAATCAAAAAGTTGAAAGTAGCCATTGACTTCCACAGTAGGAAAACAATACTAGGGAAGTCAACGACTACCATCAACTGTTTGATTACCAACATTCTTCAAAATATCTTCTTTTGTGTTCAGAAGAAAGAAACTCATACAGGTTTGAACAACATGAGGGTGAGTAAGTAACTTCAGGATTGGTGTAGACAAATCATTTACAAGTAAATAACTAGAACAAGTGTCCCACTAACACGTGTTTCTCAATCATGCGGCTGAAGGACCCCCAACACTGCACTCCACCTGGATGCTGTCATGATTGAATGTCCTAAAAATGAAAGAACACAATGTTAATTACCTACAATGTTTTATTCTGAAAACAACCTTATGTCAATAAACTCCATGATGACTTCACTCCATTCTTACTGGTACAATTTACATATTATTGTTTGTACATATTAATCGAGTATGCATGTGCAGTGAATAAAAATACTTACAGTATGTTGATACAGGTGTGTGGTGTGTGTGTGTGTGTGTGTGTGTGTGTGTGTGTGTGTGTGTGTGTGTGTGTGTGTGTGTGTGTGTGTGTGTGTGTGTGTGTGTGTGTGTGTGTGTGTGTGTGTGTGTGTGTGTGTGTGTGTGTGTGTGTGTATGCAGGTGAGTGTTTGTATGTGCAAGTAATTGTAGCCGTACAAACGTTGTTTATGTACGTGTATGTTTGGGAGTGTATGATTATGTTTGTGTGTCTGTGAATGTGTGAGTGAGTGGGTGTATGATTGAGAATATCAGTGTGTAGCTGTACAAACATCTGTGAGTATGATACTGTATATATGTGTGTGAGTGCCTGTGAAAGTGTGAATGAGTATGTATAAGTGTGAGTGTGTTTGTACAGTATGTATGTGTGTTTGTGTGAGTATGTGTCTGTGAGAGTCTGAGTTTGTGTAAGTGAGTGTAGAAAGTGTGTGAGTATGTATGTGAGTGTGTGCCTGTGTGTATGAGTGTGAATATTAATATGTATGGGTATGTGTGAGAGAATGTGTGTGTGTCTACATAATAAATTGAAGGGAAAACCACATACTTACCAAGCATAATGAGTCTGGGTGTGTTTGGTATCACCTGCTGTGCCTCAATGTCTGCCTGGGTTGCAGTGACCTAAACATATTAAAACAACATGAAGCAATGTACAAAATATGAAGCAACTAAATAAAACATGAGTATAACGAGTATAACTTGTCAAATATTGTCAGTGTAATTTTTCTCTCTAAAAATACTTTTCTGTATATTTTTTAATTATTTGAATTTTTCATCTTAATAAAAATATCTAGAATATTGTCATTGCACAAAAGTACAAACTTTTTCATGGAACTATAGGAAAAATAAACAATAGATGTGTTTTAGATAGAGCAATACTTACATACTTAAGAGAGAGTTTGAGAAACTGCATGACTTGCAGCTGTAGCTGGACATGGACTTGGCTGGGATTTTGAGGTGGTACTGGAACCTTGGACTGATGACCAAAACTGAAAAAGACATGACACAAAAACACATTATGACAAAACCTGTTAGCCACAGCACCAAAGATGAGCAGACAGACAGGGGAAGAGAGAAGATTCTGTAGAAATAACAAAAACAGCCACAAAAAAAAGTTATCTTTAGATTTTTTTTAAGTTTAAAACATTGTATTTACATGGCTAATACTTACATAAAACTCCTTCCCAGGCTGCAAATTGTCCCACACTGTAGAGCTGTAAGAAATCAAAATAAATAATATTATTTAGTTAACGGTTATGTGTTTCTTGTTGAGGAAATATCTCACAAATCTGCTTACAATACATCTAAGTTAGGTTAATAAAACATAAGCTTCACTTGACCTCTCTAAATATTCTAACTTGAATTTTTGGCATGCATTTTACCTGTCTTTGTTGCCTAATATATCATTAACTCCGATAGTCCTCAAGTTTTTCAACAATTTACACCTTTATTTATATTTTTAATTATTATAAGTATTATAATAATCATTATAACTGGGTCTCCCGCCTAAATAGAAATGAAGTAAAAGGCTAAACTGGAACCAATACCCAATCTCTCTAAGCCCAAATAAATCACCCATTTTGCGTTGCAAAGGAAAGTGCAGTATTTTTAAGCCTTATTTTCACGCGTCTTATTTTGTGTCTAAACGACTTATTTAATTTGGTCCAGTATTGATCATAAAATCATCAAGTTCGTCATTCGGGAAACAGACTGCAAATATAGCAGTTTGAGCAAAATGTATATAACGTTATGTCTCTTATAAGTGCTTGTTTTTACCACTGACACGCTCGGGTGTTGAAAGAGCAGATAACGTTAATGCAACCATCGCTGGCTAAACTTCCATTGTCATTTCACATTAAAAGCTATGTAGGCTACACACTATAGCGTAAAATCCTAAAACCTTATTATAAAATTCAAAATTAACTTACCAAATTTCCAGATATCCGCAGAGTGAGATATCCGCGCAGAGTGAGTGAACTGCCAGTTGTGCTCTGACGTCAGTCAAGCGACGCGCGCGCTCTCTGTTTACAGCAACCCTGTATTTTTGCCTGGCATATTACAGCCAGGTTACAGCTAGGTTACAGCAACACTAAAATGTACTGTAAAATGTTCCCGCTCAAACAAAATTACCCAGAATGCAATGCAAATTACGGTATTTTACTGTAATATAGAAATGCAGTATTGTACTGTAGGTTTTTACAGTACTGTGCTGCTAAATCTACAGCGAAAGTTAACAGTGTAGCAACACTGTGCACGAGCGTGAATCCCGTGAATCCCGCGATATCCGCCTTTGATCTCACAGGTGTCTGATGACTCTGATCCACTGCGAGAAGCGAGATCTGTCCGTCTTGCCTGTGCTTTTTTCACTCCTCCTCTCACTGCAGCCGCCTACTCTCGCCTACATTTCAGGCGAGGCGAGGCGCATCTCAAACAAGCCTATTGTCTCTCTCATCTATAGGCTACTACGCGATATCACAGTTTGACATGTCTGTCATTGGAAAGATCCACGTGGTGTCATGAATAATTAAGAGACAGTGTCTTCTCATAGGATATGAACTCAGTCTCATTAATAATTATGAGACACCGATGAGTCATCAAGCACTCACAGAGCACGGCCACGTCACAGCCTGTGACGTGGACACGATGAAGATTTTAAACCCGGAAGACGAAAAAAGCGGAAAAAAACTAAAATTTAACCATTTTAACCCTATTATTAAATCTAACAGATGCTAACATTGTCTTCAATGGTGTTCAACACACATACCTCTGTTAAAATCTCAGAAAATTTGGTTTGGGGTTTCATGACCCTTTAAGGGTACCCTAAAAAGGCGGATATTGACGTATGGTCAAAAGACGTCCCAAGACGTCAATATATGACTTCTTGAGATGAGACTGCGCTGAATGGTTAAGATTAAAATTTGGACACATGCTGCTGTCCCGAGAAATTTCGGTTTCTGTGGTCGCATACGACATTGTCCTTTAAGTAGATTGTGTTTAACACACAAAAGAGTGATTATCAGTTCAACACACAGAGTTATAGAAATGTCACGGGTGACAAATCGTTCGAGGCGGAACCATTGATGGGAGCTAGAGTTTCCGGGGGGAGAAGCTTCCGGTGAGGAACCTGGGAAAGTTTCCGGGCTCGGCGATAGTGGCCGATGGCGAAGTTCGTCAACAGTGATTAGAAACCGGTGCGGGGGTGTGGTGATTGGAGCCCGCGCTGACGGAAGGGAGGATAAAAAGGCAGTACATCGCTCTAGAGGGGGAGAAGTGACAGGGAGAAGGAAGTTAACGGTCGTCGAGTCTTGTGGACGGAGTGGTTTCAGTTTGATTGTGTTGGGCCAAAAAGGGGATTCAGGAAGCAGATGTGACGAACGATCGGAAACCGGGCAAGGAAGTGACACCAGCGGGAGTTCGGTTGGAGAGTGGAGGGAGACTTGGTGGCTGAGACAGATGAGTGATACTGGGAACTGGATTATAGTACAATTGTTTCATGCAGCAAGCGTCTGGGAGAGAACACCATAGAAACGGAAGCCTCGGACGTACTGGCTGTTTTCTGGATGTGCCTAATGCTTCACCACTGATCTCCATCGAATATACAGCACGGGTGGTGGACCGAGCCCCACGCTAGAGCCTTAATTTCGTGAGTGCAGTGATTTGCAGTGTTTGCTGTGTTCCTTTTCACGTGTGATTGTTTGTGAAGATTGTAACAGAACACGAGTTCGGGGGTGTTTGCTGCGGCAGTGGTGGGCCTGTTTCATCAACGTGCCGATCTCCTCTGGTATCTTCTTGAAGAGGAATCCCTTGTGGTGAAGCAGCGGTGAAAAACTATCATCCTCTCTGTCTGAGCCCTGTGAGTACAGCTACGCTGGTGGAATACTATCATCCTCCGTCTGAGTCCTGTGAGTATACAGCTACGCTGGTGAAATACAATTATCCTCTCTGTCTGAGCCCTGTGAGTGTGCAGCTACGCTGGTGAAATACTATCAACCTCTGTCTGAGCCCTGTGAGTGTGCAGCTACGCGGGTGAAAAACTATCATCCTCTCTGTCTGAGCCCTGTGAGTGTGCAGCTACGCTGGTGAATTACTATCAACCTCTGTCTGAGCCCTGTGAGTGTGCAGCTACGCTGGTGCAATACTTCTCATTCTCTCTGTCTGAGCCCTGTGAGTGTGCAGCTACGCTGGAGAAATACTATCATCCTCTCTGTCTGAGCCCTGTGAGTGCAGCTACGCTGGTGAAATACTATCCACCTCTGTCTGAGCCCTGTGAGTGTGCAGCTACGCTGGTGAAAAACTATCATCCTCTCTGTCTGAGCCCTGTGAGTGCAGCTACGCTGGTGAAATACTATCCACCTCTGTCTGAGCCCTGTGAGTACAGCTACGCTGGTGGAATACTATCATCCTCCGTCTGAGTCCTGTGAGTATACAGCTACGCTGGTGAAATACAATTATCCTCTCTGTCTGAGCCCTGTGAGTGCAGCTACGCTGGTGAAATACTATCCACCTCTGTCTGAGCCCTGTGAGTGTGCAGCTACGCTGGTGAAAAACTATCATCCTCTCTGTCTGAGCCCTGTGAGTGCAGCTACGCTGGTGAAATACTATCCACCTCTGTCTGAGCCCTGTGAGTGTGCAGCTACGCTGGTGAAAAACTATCATCCTCTGTCTGAGCCCTGTGAGTACAGCTACGCTGGTGGAATACTATCATTCTCCGTCTGAGTCCTGTGAGTATACAGCTACGCTGGTGAAATACAATTATCCTCTCTGTCTGAGCCCTGTGAGTCTGCAGCTACGCTGGTGAAAAACTATCATCCTCTCTGTTTGAGCCCTGTGAGTACAGCTACGCTGGTGGAATACAATTATCCTCTCTGTCTGAGCCCTGTGAGTACAGCTACGCTGGTGGAATACTATCATCCTCCGTCTGAGTCCTGTGAGTATACAGCTACGCTGGTGAAATATAATTATCCTCTCTGTCTGAGCCCTGTGAGTGCAGCTACGCTGGTGAAATACTATCCACCTCTGTCTGAGCCCTGTGAGTGTGCAGCTACGCTGGTGAAAAACTATCATCCTCTGTCTGAGCCCTGTGAGTGTGCAGCTACGCTGGTGAATTACTATCAACCTCTGTCTGAGCCCTGTGAGTGTGCAGCTACGCTGGAGAAATACTACCATTCTCTCTGTCTGAGCCCTGTGAGTCTACAGCTACACTGGTGAAATACTTCTCATCTTATCCGCCCCAGCCCTGTGAGTGTGCAGCTGCGCTGGTGAAATACCATCATCCTCTCTGCCTGAGCCCTGTGAGTGGGCAGCTAAGCGGGTTTAGTACTGACCCCTCCCGCCATCAGAATCCTCGTTCACTTCCGCCCGCACCGAACTTTGCAGGGATCTGACTGCGGTGATGGAACTCTGACTCCCGCTCGGCTCCACTTGAGTCCTGCGGTGAAGAGGCCTCTCTATAGAGTCCCGTGGCCAACAGAACGAATGTTGCCCCTATAGACTTTTTAATTCAATAAAGAATCTGTTCTTATTAAACCCCATTCTGTCTGCTTGTGTTCTTGCGGTGTCGGCTCCCCACGGTGGTGCACGGTTGAGGGGCGAGGCTGGTCATCTGGTGCCTGCCCTGACCTGTGCTGGTGACATAAAGTGGCGTAGTCGGCAGGGTCTGTCCACCGTGAGTTGAAGCGACCGCAGGGGCACGATGGCCGACGAAGAAGCACCGGCGGTAAGGCCGCAAGTTATGCCGGTGTTCATGGGGGCCCCCTGGGCCCAGCGATATGGAGGACCTGGATCAGAGTTGAGTCTTCAAGATTGGAAAGCCCAGACCGAATATCTGGCGGGACTACAGGGGTTGAATGGACAGCAGAAAGTGCAGTTCGTTTTGGGATCTCTGGAAGGAGAGGCCAAGAGAGAAGTGCTGGCCGCATCTGGAGCTGTGCGGGCTACTGCTGGGGCTATCTTTGAATTCTTGACAGAGTTGTATGGAGATGCCACCCCGGTGGCTGCCCTTAGGGCACAATTCTTCAACTATCGACAGGGACCCAAACAAACTCTTCGAGCCTACTCCCTGAAGTTGAGGGAGCTGTTTGGCCGGTTGAAGGGGCGACAGGATCATGGGTTGGGGGATGGCGAGACCCTATTGCGGGACCAGTTTGTCCTGGGGCTGCGTGAGGGGCCAGTGCGTCAGGGCATACGGCTCCAACTCCGCCGGGATTCCACACTGACTTTTGAAGCTCTTCGTCAAGAGGCGTTGGCCTTGGAGACGGATCAGGGAGAGATAGCCGGCATTCCAGTCTGTATGGCGGCTAGCAGCACAGGTGGCCCCACGTTGACCGAGCTGACTGATTGGAAGCAGAAATTGCGGGCCGAACTCTTAGAGGATGTTAAGGGACAGATGGCGGAATTATCCAAGAGTCTTTTGGACGAGCTGCGTCGAGGCCGATCTGGGGATATGCCAATGGCACGAGAACGGTCTTATTCTGATGGAGGACGAGGGCCTGGCCGTCGCCCTGTCGCCCCCAGGTTCCAGTGGGATGACCAGGGTAGGCCTATTTGTAACAGCTGTGGGGAACCTGGACACCTCAGTCGCCAGTGCAGTTCCCGTCGTGGTTCGCAAGGGGGTTTTTAGTTTCACCGGCCACTGTGGGTCAAGTGGCCGGGGCCCCTCCTGGTGACCCCCTTTTTATACCTACCCCTACAGACAACTGGGTCGGGCGTTGTCCCACCGTGGAGATCCAGGTCAACGGGGTAAAGATAAGATGTCTGGTTGACACTGGTTCTCAAGTCACCTTGTTCTCGGAGAGCTTGTCCCGGGAACTGTTCACAGATCATCGGCTCCAAGGAGCAGAAGCCTCGCGGCTAACATTGCGGGGGGCAAATGGACTTGACATCCCCTATACTGGGTATGTGGTGGTTGATTTTCACATCCAAGGGGTCCCCGTCCAGCAAAAGGGAGTTGTCATTGTCAAAGACCATTGCCTGGGCCTCCATCGAGCTTTACTCGGCATGAATGTCATTTCGGATTGCTGGAAGGAACTATTTGCGAACCGACCGGCGCGGATACCCCCGTCCTCCGAGAAGCAAGATTGGGAGCAGATCTTGGCCGATTGCCGTAGAATCTATGCCGCCGGTAGAAGGGAGGACCGGGAAGACGTTGGCCGGGTGGTTTGCCGGTATGCTCTGTCGGTCCCGGCGCGGAGCGAGGCTGTCATCGGCGTCAAGTTGCCTGCTGGGACTCGTGGGCCAGACGACTGGGTTCTCGTTGAACCTCATTTGGACTGTCAGTCCATTGAAGTGGCCCGAGGACTGGCCGTAGTTCGTCGAGGCAGAGTACTAGTGAGAGTACGAAATGTACATTCTTACCCTGTCATCCTTCGTCGCCATCAGCGCTTAGTCCGAGTCACCCCGGTGAGTCCCCTACAAGTGCGTGAGAGTAAGGACGTTTGCTTTAATCAAGTAAGCGCTGCAGTAGTGGAGGTGGCTGTCCGGCAGGTGGAACCAAGAACGGATCCCTTGAGAGACGGAGTACCGGAGCATCTGGTGGGGAGCTCCTTGAGTGGAGAGGGCCTGGAGGATGAGCAACAACTTCAGCTCCAGGACTTCTTGATTAGATGGCAACACATCTTCTCGACTCATGAGGAGGATTACGGCTGTACGGGAGTGGTCAAACACCAAATCCCCACGGGTGATGCGATGCCAAGCCGGGAACGGTACCGTCCGGTGCCACCCACCCTTTACTCGGAGGTCCGCACCCTGCTGAAGGGGATGCTGGATGGAGGGATCATCCGGGAGAGCAGCAGTCCATGGGCGGCGCCAATCGTCCTGGTCCAGAAGAAAACCGGGGCATGGAGGTTCTGTGTCGACTACCGGAAACTAAATAGTGTGACCAAAAAGGATGCATTTCCGCTGCCGCGTATTGAAGATTCCCTCACCAGTTTGACCCAGGCGGTATGGTATTCGACGTTGGACTTGGCCAGCGGGTACTGGCAGGTGCAGATGGAGGAACGAGACCGGGAGAAGACCGCTTTTACTACTCCGTTTGGGCTCTTCGAGTGGGACCGGATGCCGTTCGGCCTATGCAACGCCCCGGCAACCTTCCAGCGACTGATGCAGCGATGCCTGGGGGGGCAGTTGGTTGATACGACTCTGGTCTACCTCGACGATGTGATTGTGTTCTCTCCAGATTTCGCTTCCCATCTATGTCATCTGGAGGAGGTGTTCCAAGCCATGGAGAGGTACGGGCTGAAGCTCCGTCCAGATAAGTGCCAGCTGTTCCGGAAGGAGGTGCAATTTCTGGGACATCGCGTCAGTTCCGCAGGGATTTCTCCGGACCCCGAGAAAATATCAGCTGTCCAAGGATGGGAACCGCCTCGGACCGTTCGCCAAGTGAGATCCTTTTTGGGCTTTGTAGGGTATTATCGCCGTTTCATTAAAGGCTTTTCCGAAATCGCCAAGCCCCTGAACCAGCTCCTCACGGGTGCCAGGCATTCTCGTGGCCGGAGTTCCCCTTCTGTGAATTGGGACCAGGCGTGTGAGACTGCATTCCAAAGCCTCAAAATGGAACTTCTGAGGGCTCCCATTCTGGCTTACGCCGATTTTACCCTACCCTTTATTCTGTACACCGACGCAAGTAACGCAGGACTGGGAGCAGTGCTGGCGCAGCGACAACAGGGAGTAGAGAGGGTGATCGCCTATGCGAGTCGGAGCCTCCACCCAGCCGAACGGAATGTAGCTAATTACAGTTCCTTTAAAATAGAACTCTTGGCGATGAAATGGGCGATGGCAGAGAAGTTTAAAGATTATCTGTGGGGAGCCAAAGTGACGGTGGTGACCGACAACAATCCTCTGGTCCACTTACAGACTGCCAAACTGGGGGCTGTGGAGCAGCGTTGGGTTGCGCAGTTAGCCAATTTCGACTACCAGCTCCAATATCGTCCTGGCAAAGAACATGCTAATGCGGATGCGCTGTCCAGGCTTCCGGAGGTTGCTAAGAACCGTCAAATGCTCCCTTCCTCGCCCGAGCCAGAGGAAGAGTTGTTGGTGGGAATAGTGGAGGCCCCGGGATCCCGCTTGGACGGAGCTCCCCCTAGTTGGGGGTGGGACCCAGGTCGATGGAAAGAACTGCAGGAGAAAGATGGGGGTCTGGTGCAGCTTTCCTCGTACCTTAGGCGGGGCTTTGGGCCAGGAGTGGTGGAGAGACAGGCCCAGACCTTGGCATTGCGGCGGCTCTTGGGGCAGTGGAAGAGGTTGAGTCTGCGAGAAGGGGTGATCTGCCGTTCCGCTCAGGATCCTGGGACTCGGGAGACCGTATACCAGATGGTGGTGCCCGAAGAACAAGTCTCGGTTCTGTTAACGGCGTACCATACGCATACCGGGCACCAGGGACAGGAGAGAACGCTGTCTCTACTGAGGAGGTATTTCTACTGGTCCGGGATGGAGGCGACGGTTGAGAAGTTTGTTCAAGGCTGCCCCCGGTGTACGCTGTTTAAGAGCAGGAAAGAGACGAGAGCCCCGTTGGTCCCCATATGTCCTAAGGCGCCCCTGCATATTGTAGGAATTGATTTCCTGACGCTGGGTCGGCCGACAGACCAGTTTCAAAATATCTTGGTGATGACCGACCTGTTTACAAAGTATGCCTGGGCCGTCCCTACGGTAGACCAGACGGCTGTCACTACAGCCAGCGCGCTCTGGCGGACAGTGATACAACCCTTTGGCTGTCCGGAGACCCTCCATTCGGACCAGGGTCCGAACTTTGAGTCCAGGATTATTCAGGAGCTGAGTCGCCTATATGGGTGCAGGAAGACCCATACGACCCCTTACCACCCCCAGGGTAATGGTGGCTGTGAAAGGTTCAACCAGACTCTCTGCTGGGCCTACTGGGGACCTTAGAAAGTGAGCAACAGGGCCAGTGGGCAGAGTGCCTCCCTGCATTGGTGCAGGCCTATAATAACAGCGTACATAGTACTACCGGGTATGCCCCTTCCTTCCTTATGTTCGGGAGACATCTGCGCTTGCCTGTGGATCTGCTCCTGGGGACAGAGCTCGCGGAGGGGACTCCTAGTACTACCGAATGGGTGGGCCGGCATCATCAACATCTTAATTATGCCTACCGCCGAGTCACAGATCGTCTAGGGGCGGCAGCAAGTAAGAACAAACGCTTGTACGACCGGACAGCTCGAGAAGCCCCCTTGTTGCCCGGAGAGCGGGTATTGGTATGTGATAACCGACGCCAGGGGAAGGGGAAGCTCCGGGATCGATGGGAGCCTATGCCGTACGTGGTGGAGCGCCAACAAGGGGCTGATCTCCCAGTCTACACGGTTCGGCCTGAGGGGAGGCCGGGGCCCGAACGGGTGCTCCACCGGAACTTGCTCCGACCTTGTCCCAACTACCCCGCACCGAGAGAAAGAACCCCAGTGGCCCCTGTGACTTCCGAGGTACCCCAGATGGGATGGGCGGTAGTCCCTGGAAATCTGGAGGCCGAAGTAGGAAGAGCAGCTACTCCGTCGCCACCCCGACGCTCCCAACGGAGCACTCAGGGACGGGCCCCTGAAAGGTACGGGGAATGGATCGAAGCATCACGGTTCTAGGGACTAGAACCCATCAGTGGGGGGGGATGTCACGGGTGACAAATCGTTCGAGGCGGAACCATTGATGGGAGCTAGAGTTTCCGGGGGGAGAAGCTTCCGGTGAGGAACCTGGGAAAGTTTCCGGGCTCGGCGATAGTGGCCGATGGCGAAGTTCGTCAACAGTGATTAGAAACCGGTGCGGGGGTGTGGTGATTGGAGCCCGCGCTGACGGAAGGGAGGATAAAAAGGCAGTACATCGCTCTAGAGGGGGAGAAGTGACAGGGAGAAGGAAGTTAACGGTCGTCGAGTCTTGTGGACGGAGTGGTTTCAGTTTGATTGTGTTGGGCCAAAAAGGGGATTCAGGAAGCAGATGTGACGAACGATCGGAAACCGGGCAAGGAAGTGACACCAGCGGGAGTTCGGTTGGAGAGTGGAGGGAGACTTGGTGGCTGAGACAGATGAGTGATACTGGGAACTGGATTATAGTACAATTGTTTCATGCAGCAAGCGTCTGGGAGAGAACACCATAGAAACGGAAGCCTCGGACGTACTGGCTGTTTTCTGGATGTGCCTAATGCTTCACCACTGATCTCCATCGAATATACAGCACGGGTGGTGGACCGAGCCCCACGCTAGAGCCTTAATTTCGTGAGTGCAGTGATTTGCAGTGTTTGCTGTGTTCCTTTTCACGTGTGATTGTTTGTGAAGATTGTAACAGAACACGAGTTCGGGGGTGTTTGCTGCGGCAGTGGTGGGCCTGTTTCATCAACGTGCCGATCTCCTCTGGTATCTTCTTGAAGAGGAATCCCTTGTGGTGAAGCAGCGGTGAAAAACTATCATCCTCTCTGTCTGAGCCCTGTGAGTACAGCTACGCTGGTGGAATACTATCATCCTCCGTCTGAGTCCTGTGAGTATACAGCTACGCTGGTGAAATACAATTATCCTCTCTGTCTGAGCCCTGTGAGTGTGCAGCTACGCTGGTGAAATACTATCAACCTCTGTCTGAGCCCTGTGAGTGTGCAGCTACGCGGGTGAAAAACTATCATCCTCTCTGTCTGAGCCCTGTGAGTGTGCAGCTACGCTGGTGAATTACTATCAACCTCTGTCTGAGCCCTGTGAGTGTGCAGCTACGCTGGTGCAATACTTCTCATTCTCTCTGTCTGAGCCCTGTGAGTGTGCAGCTACGCTGGAGAAATACTATCATCCTCTCTGTCTGAGCCCTGTGAGTGCAGCTACGCTGGTGAAATACTATCCACCTCTGTCTGAGCCCTGTGAGTGTGCAGCTACGCTGGTGAAAAACTATCATCCTCTCTGTCTGACCCCTGTGAGTGCAGCTACGCTGGTGAAATACTATCCACCTCTGTCTGAGCCCTGTGAGTACAGCTACGCTGGTGGAATACTATCATCCTCCGTCTGAGTCCTGTGAGTATACAGCTACGCTGGTGAAATACAATTATCCTCTCTGTCTGAGCCCTGTGAGTGCAGCTACGCTGGTGAAATACTATCCACCTCTGTCTGAGCCCTGTGAGTGTGCAGCTACGCTGGTGAAAAACTATCATCCTCTCTGTCTGAGCCCTGTGAGTGCAGCTACGCTGGTGAAATACTATCCACCTCTGTCTGAGCCCTGTGAGTGTGCAGCTACGCTGGTGAAAAACTATCATCCTCTGTCTGAGCCCTGTGAGTACAGCTACGCTGGTGGAATACTATCATCCTCCGTCTGAGTCCTGTGAGTATACAGCTACGCTGGTGAAATACAATTATCCTCTCTGTCTGAGCCCTGTGAGTCTGCAGCTACGCTGGTGAAAAACTATCATCCTCTCTGTTTGAGCCCTGTGAGTACAGCTACGCTGGTGGAATACAATTATCCTCTCTGTCTGAGCCCTGTGAGTACAGCTACGCTGGTGGAATACTATCATCCTCCGTCTGAGTCCTGTGAGTATACAGCTACGCTGGTGAAATATAATTATCCTCTCTGTCTGAGCCCTGTGAGTGCAGCTACGCTGGTGAAATACTATCCACCTCTGTCTGAGCCCTGTGAGTGTGCAGCTACGCTGGTGAAAAACTATCATCCTCTGTCTGAGCCCTGTGAGTGTGCAGCTACGCTGGTGAATTACTATCAACCTCTGTCTGAGCCCTGTGAGTGTGCAGCTACGCTGGAGAAATACTACCATTCTCTCTGTCTGAGCCCTGTGAGTCTACAGCTACACTGGTGAAATACTTCTCATCTTATCCGCCCCAGCCCTGTGAGTGTGCAGCTGCGCTGGTGAAATACCATCATCCTCTCTGCCTGAGCCCTGTGAGTGGGCAGCTAAGCGGGTTTAGTACTGACCCCTCCCGCCATCAGAATCCTCGTTCACTTCCGCCCGCACCGAACTTTGCAGGGATCTGACTGCGGTGATGGAACTCTGACTCCCGCTCGGCTCCACTTGAGTCCTGCGGTGAAGAGGCCTCTCTATAGAGTCCCGTGGCCAACAGAACGAATGTTGCCCCTATAGACTTTTTAATTCAATAAAGAATCTGTTCTTATTAAACCCCATTCTGTCTGCTTGTGTTCTTGCGGTGTCGGCTCCCCACGGTGGTGCACGGTTGAGGGGCGAGGCTGGTCATCTGGTGCCTGCCCTGACCTGTGCTGGTGACAGAAATTCTACTTGATTTTTTTTTCGGTTAACAAAAAAATGGTATTGAGACATCCCTAATATTTTCTCGTAGGCTATATCTAAGTTACCCAGGAGCTCTGTTGACATAGGCTTAGCTAAAGTTAGCTACAGTTTGATGAATTGAGTAGTTGAACACATCAAGAGAGAACAAAAAGTTAGCCAGCTAGCTAAAGCTCTGGTGGAAAATTATTAGCTAACGCTGTGGAGGGCATAATATTTTTGACTCATGGCTGAAGTTACGTTTCTCCAGCTCTCCCCAGGTTGGCAAAAAATGCATCTCAAAATGCATCAGATTGATGCTTTAAAATATGGAATATTTAAAAAATTTCTTCCGGGGGAGCATGCCCCCGGACACCCCTTCTCACCTTTTTCCCCCCTGACCTGTTTTCATGCCTGTAAAGGTAAGAAACCTGATAGATTTATTATTATTTTTGGGCAAACGTTGAAAACATGCAACGGTAGCCATATTGCGCCAGAACGCCCACCACACACCAGGTTATTGGTGGAGAGGAGAGTGATGAAGTCAATTATATGGGTATGATTAGGAAGCCATGATGGACAGAGGCCACTGAGCAAATTGGGCCAGGATGCACCCATACTCTTTCGAAAGACTTGGAAGTTTTTTTTTTTTACCACTGAGTCAGGACCTCAGTTTAACGTCTCATTGGAAGGACGGTGCTCTTTGACAGTATAGTGTTCCCGTCACTTTACAGGGGCGTTAGGACCAGGGGCGTCACTAGGCCCTTTTTAGGGGGGCTTCAGCCCCCCTAAACTTCTGCCTAGCCCCCCTAAAAATTTGGGATTAATGTAGGCTACACAAATTCATGTTCGCTTCAGTCTTGTTATAATCAGATTCAGCGCGTTCTTCATCTTCAATCCGCAGCGGCGCCGAGCAGAGAGCACGTCAGAAACAGTGGACAGGACAGGGTGTGTGTGTGTGTCTGTGTGTGTGTGTGTGTGTGTGTGTGTGTGTGTGTGTGTGTGTGTGTGTGTGTGTGTGTGTGTGTGTGTGTGTGTGTGTGTGTGTGTGTGTGTGTGTGTGTGTGTGTGTGTTCATCTGAGCCTCATTGGTCTTTCGTTGCTCGTCAATGTCAGAATATTTTAGATGACCAATCAAATCAAAGTAGGCTGGCTTTATGTTCACAGACGCTGCTGAGCGCGAATTTTAACAGTACGACTCGATGCGTACGGTCAAGTGCAAGATAATATGTAAGTAGCTAAACTTAACATTTCATATTTGACATTTTTTTAGGTCATAAATGTTAAACGAACGACAAAAAAATAATCAGGCAAACTAATATAGTTTTGTCTAATTTCGCCATTTTGAACTTAAAATAGGCCTATGTAACGTGACTTATGTAATGTAATAATTAGTTTACTGTCATTGTGAGGGGACAATAAACATTAACAAAGCCGTTTTCATCATGTTAGGCACAAGATTAATAATGAATGTATACATATTGAGAATATAATACAAATTGTAGCCTTTAGTAAATTAAAAAAGCTCAGCGTAAGGATGGGAAGAGAAAGGGATGAAGAGACTGAGTAAAAAAGAAAGAGTGATGAAGACGAGGAGAGAGCAGGTATTGACACATTATCTACTGCCCACTGACATGGTTTTAAAGCTATTTCTTATCCCTTTTTTTGGTCTTCAAACGTCTTGAAATGGACATATCAGAGAAATAAAAAATTTGAACCCCCTACCAACCTCAAATGTAGGACCTCTTTGATTATAAAGCCCTGTCTACAGCCCTGTATTAGGCATAAGATCAATAATGAATGTGTAGCCTACATATTGTGAATGCATTTACCGGTAATAAACTTAATTACCTATTGCTTTAGTAGCTTTCAGTAAATAAACACATCTGAGAAAATGATTCATAGGCAAAATCAACCTATCAGTTGACCCTAAGTTTACTTTCTTCACTGACAGACAAAAATATATCAGCCTACATCAGTCAAAGCTCAGCTTTAGCAGGGGAAGAGACAGGGCAAGATAAAAACAAAGAGAAAAAGAGTGTGATGCTGATGAGGAGAGAAAAATAATCAGCCTCCCACTGACATGGTTTTAAAGCTGTTATCCAATTTGTTGAGACACCCCTCGCTACAGACTGTAGCACGGTGACGTCACGTATGTACGTCACGTATGTACGTCACGTATGTACGTCACGTATGTGTTACCATGAACGCGCAAAGTATACTCATGTGCGCGTGCGCAAAGTATACGCATGTGCGCGCGCACAGTTAATTACGATCACCTCCGGCGATGGATTCGACAGCAGTAAGTCAATAAGCATTATTTATGATGTTTTAACAATTGTGCTTTTGTGTTAACGGCTTTTAATTGTAAGATATGCCGTAGAGCATTTCAAGATTCCAGGCTGGATACTCCAGTGTTTCTCCATATGTTACCCCCTCTTGGGCCATATGTGTATTCCTAAGTCCACCCTTCGGGTAGGCATTGTGTTGTATATGTCCACTGAGATTATGCCTCCCAGTGAACCTTGGTATTCCTGTGTTAAGTAGGAGTCTTTCATCCATGCTAGTCTCACGACAGGGAGATCAGACTTACGCAGGGCACTGGAAGACAGCCGAGGTGGCGTGATTAGAATGGGAACTAGTGATGTAGTACGGACTCGAGACCGGTCTAGAGACCGATTTCTGCTTTCTCGGACTCGTCTCGGACTTGTTCCTTCAAAGACTCGGTCTTGACTCGGTCTCGACCCTTCAAAGACTCGGTCTCGGACCACAGTGGGAGGAGAAGGACTCGTAATTTCAGACCGAGTCCTCGAGATTTTTTTTCCAACGCTTTTTTTTTTGTTCATATAAAAATAACACAAAACATAACAATAATAATACATGCAATGTTGACGGGCATTATTTAAAAATGACATCCCATGGTGCAATGCAAAGATACTGCCGTCAGAGCCGTCAGTGTCTTCAGTTGCTGCCTGGTGTGAGCGGCGGCAAGATGAGCAACGAGTCTGCTATCATCAGAAAAATAGGCAGAAGATGATGCATGTGGTAGGGATTTTTTTAATGATAGTAAAAGCATAGTCCATATTAAGAGTCCTGCTCCTCTAAACAATTCCCAATCTAGCTTAGTCTGTAGGCCCAATTGTTGATTATTAACTGGGGTGATATTAAATCATGAATATCAAAACTGACATGTCGAGACAAAATCTCGACTCAGACTTGCTTCCTCAAAGACTCGGTCTTGACTCGGACTCGACTGTATTTGAAAACAACGGACTCGTCTCGACTCGGTCTCGACCCTTCAAAGACTCGGTCTTTACTCGGACTCGGCATAGGTGGTCTCGTCCCCATCACTACTGGGAACCCCTTTCCTCGTCACAACGTAACTTTAGAGTTTGCTTTATGGTCTGTTTGGGGGGAATAGTTCAGCTATTGGGGGGGGGGGGGGGGCTCGGATGACCAGCCGCTCCTCTCTGACTCACACACCACCGCGAGGAGCCGACACCACGGGCACGCAACAGAGGGACACAGAAACAGAGATAGTTTCAAAGGAGTAACAATCTTTATTTATCAGTATGGCAGTAAGCGTCAATTGAATAGACTTCAATGTCCTCTAGATATCCTTCCGCTACGGACAGCCGTGGATCGAGCGTCACGGTGCCTCTCGGACTGCGGTTTCCGGGGACTCCGTTCACCAGTGATGCTGCATACATTTCATCAGCGATGCTGCATACTTCCAGACTCAAGACAGTAAATAAAACAGGTAAGGATTCTTCACAATACAGAGTATTCTCGTCGGTGCACAGTAATGAGACAATGGTTTAAAAGCTTCTCTCACCAGCGATGACATAGCAATGCTGCTATTGTGTTTACAAAAGAGCTGAGACACACATGAAAACGTGTTACATGTTTTTTTACTGAACTTCCTTCTTTCCTCCACCACACGCATGCACACACCATAAACATTGCGCAGCTGATAGAATCCACAACCAACACAGCTAGTTTACTTCATAATAGTAGCCCCCCTGTTATTTTCCTAGCAATGTGTAAATAAATGATTTTAGTTAATTATGTGAACACAACATTTCCCCCTCCCTCCCAAGAACTAAACTTATGCATAACTGAGTCCTTGCCAAAACAATTGAACAGTCCGATACCTAGTGCAAGGCCTACACTGTCACTCTGTGACAAAGTCCTTTAAGTAAGCAGGCCGGACCCTCGCCCTTACGGGTCGGCCCTCCTCAACCTCAGGCTGCGGCCATTCCAGAACCGCTGGGCAGTTCCCCATAGCTGGACTTGTGGCACAGCCCGGCCCTGGATCTGACTGACGGCCAGGGGAAAGCAGGTGAGATTGCAGATCAGGGGCAGGTTGCTGGGGCGCTGGTGACGGTACGGCCTGAGAAGTATGGGAAGCCTGCTGTGGCCCTGTACATATCGGCACCGGTGGAGGAGGGGCCGATGGCAGTGGAGCCACCATTTCCTCACCTGGGTTCCGCACTTTCCTCAGTCTTTTAGCATGCCATCGTGATCCGTCACTGAGCATGAATGTGGCTGGGCCCAGCTGGTGGTGCACCTGAAAGGGCTGGCTTCAGTATGAAGCCATCTTGTTGCCCCGATGCGGCCTACGTGCTCGAACCCAGTCACCTGCTGTAATAGCCGTGGCCTTGACCCTGTGTTTCCGGTCAAAATTCTGCCGCATCCCTTGCTCACTTAAGGGAAGTCCCTTGCCGCAGGGTACACGGCGCCACTCAAATGACGCGAAGTGGGACGCACTCCGTGGACGCTGCGCAGCGCCCCCTAGACAATTTTTGGGGGGCCCCGTGACGACCCTTCCTGAAAGGGGCCGTCCCCAAGGGCCCCTGAGAGGTGGTCCCAAGACTCTAGACCCCCCAGGGCCATATGGGAGGGGCCAGAAGTTAGCTCCCCAAAACCGCAGTTCGGGCATCGGCCACCAGGTGGCTCACCGACGTCCCACCCGCAACCTATTCGACGGGCGTCGAATAAGTCAGGAGTGGGCGTCCACGGACAGCCTAAACGTCCCCCTGACAGCCTATTCACCCTTACACGCTCCACGCCATTGGCCAAAGTCGCGGGGTGGGCGGGGCCGTCCACGGAGTGCCTATTTGTCCCCTTGCAGCCTATAATTCATTTATTTGTCCACGAAGTCCCTATTTGTCCCCTGACAGCCTACTTTGTCCACGAAGCGCCTATTTGTCCCCTGACAGCCTATTCTGTCCAAGAAGTGCCTATTTGTCCCCTGACAGCCTACTTTGTCCACGAAGCGCCTATTTGTCCCCTGACAGCCTACTTTGTCCACGAAGTGCCTATTTGTCCACTGACAGCCTACTTTGTCCACGAAGTGCCTATTTGTCCCCTGACAGCCTACTTTGTCCACGAAGTGCCTATTTGTCCCCTGACAGCCTACTTTGTCCACAAAGCGCCTATTTGTCCCCTTAGAGCCTATAATTCATTCCTATTGTCCACGAAGCGCCTATTTGTCCCCTGACAGCCTACTTTGTCCACGAAGCGCTTATTTGTCCCCTGACAGCCTACTTTGTCCACGAAGCGCCTATTTGTCCCCTGACAGCCTATTCTGTCCACGGAGTGCCTATTTGTCCCCTTACAGCCTATAATTCATTCCTTTTGTCCACGAAGTGCCTATTTGTCCCCTGACAGCCTACTTTGTCCACGAAGCGCATGTTTGTCCCCTGACAGGCTACTTTGTCCTATGGTGTCCCCTGACAGCCCATTCTTGTCCACAAAGTGCCTATTGTGACCCCTGACAGCCTATTCTTCAGCAGTTTGTCCATGAAGTGCCTATGGTGTCCACCTAACAGCCTATTCTTCAGCGGTTTGTCCATGAAGTGCCTATGGTGTACCATACTGGTACTCCATACTGTCATGGGGGGCCCATGGGTACCTACCAATGCCCGGAATTTGGAGCTCCAAGTCGGCATGGTTTCCGAGATACACCCGGTCAAAGTCCCATCTTTGACCGGGCATAACTCAGGAACCAAGCCGACTTTGGGCTCCATACTCTGGGGTCATGTGGGGCCTAAGGGTGCCTCCCCATGCCCGGAGTTTGGAGCTCCAGTTCGGCTTGGTCCCCGAGAAACACCCGGTCAAAGTCCCATCTTTGACCGGGCATATCTCAGGAACCAAGCCGACTTTGGGCTCCATTCTCTGGGGTCAAGAGGGGGCCTGGGGTACCTACCCAGGCCCGGAGTATGGGGCTCCAAGTCGGCCTGGTTTCTGAGATACAACCGTTCAAAGCTGGACCGGAAGTGTCCGTATCTCGGAAACGGAAAGGCCTAGGAGCTGGAGAAGGTGGGGTCCGAAGGGGCCCTATGGGCCCCCTTCATGCCCGGAGTTTGGAGCTCCAACTCGGCTTAACTCTCAAGTTACACCCGGTTATACATGAGGGACCTTTGGACAAAACGGTCGATATCTCGGAAAGGGCGGGTCCCAGAGGACCGTACTTCGGGGTGGGGAGGGGCACCGAGGGGCCCTCTCAGACCCCAGAGTCCTGAGGTTCTGGGACCCTTCCTTCTGAAGTGCACCCTTTTCTGTTGGGCCCCGTATCTCGGCCTGTGGGGGCGCCAGAGCCTCGGGCTAGGGCCCATTGGAGAGGGACACTCCAGACCCTACTTTGACCCGAGTTTGGTGCATCTTGGTGGCTTGGTCGCGGAGTTATAGGCGTTTATGAGATACAGTTGGGGAGGTCCCACCTGCAACTTATTTGGCGGAGCGCCTGTAGGCTCCCCGTGGACACTGCATTAAAAGGCCATATTTCATAAAGAAAGGGGTTATTTGTGGTCAAACCTACTGACCACCACTCAGGGGACACCATCCAACACACTGATGGACATTTCACCCAATAATTGTGCAAAAATTGCATAAAATCATGCTGTCCACGGACAGCTCACAGGGGCACCGTCAAATAAGTTGCAGGTGGGATGCTGTTTTTATCCGGATGAATCTCCGCAACCAAGCCGAATTCGGGCTTCATACTCTGGCATCAGGGGGGTCCTATGGGTACCCCACCACGCCCGGAGTTTGGAGCTCCAAGTCGGCCTGGTGTCCGAGATACACCCGGTCAAAGTCCCATCTTTGACCGGGCATAACTCGGGAACCAAGCCAACTTTGGGCTCCATAATCTAGGGTCAGGGGGGGGCCCAAGGGTGCCTCCCCATGCCCGGAGTTTGGAGCTCCATCTCGTCTTAGTCCCCGAGAAACGACCGGTCAAAGTCCCATCTTTGACGGGGCGAAACTCAGGAACCAAGCCGACTTTGGGCTCCATACTCTGGGGTCATGTGGGACCCAAGGGTGCCTCCCCATACCCGGAGTTTGGAGCTCCAGTTCGGCTTGGTCCCCGAGAAACACCCGGTCAAAGTACCGTCTTTGACCGGGCATAACTCAGGAACCAAGCCGACTTTGGGCTCCATACTCTGGGGTCAAGAGGGGGCCTGGGGTACCTACCCATGTCCGGAGTATAGAGCTCCAAGTCGGCCTGGTTTCCGAGATATGCCCGGTCAAAGCTGGACCGGAAGTGTCCGTATCTCGGAAACGGAAGGGCCCAGGAGCTGGCGACGGTGGGGGTAGAAGGGGCCCCAAGGGCCCTCATACTTCCCCGAGTTTGGAGCTACAACTCGGCTCAACTCCCGAGATAAAACCGCTTATACACGATGGACTTTTGGACAAAACGGTCTATATCTCGGAAATGGCGGATCCCAGCGGATCGTCCTTCGGGGTGATGAGGGCCCTCTAGGGGCCCTCTCAGACCCCAGAGTCCCGAGGCTCTGGGATCCTTCCATCTGAAGTGCACCCTTTCCTGTTGGGCCCCGTATCTCGGAACATGGGGGCGCTAGACGCACGGGCTGGGGCCCGTTGGAGAGGGCCCCTCGGGACCTTACTTTGACCCAAGTTTGGTGTGGCTAGGCCGCTGGGTCCCCGAGTTATAGCCGTTCAAAGTTCGGTGCCATCCTGCAACCTAATCAACAGAGACCCTATAGGCTTCCTCCTGGACGTTGATTTAACGGCTCATATTTCATAAATACAGTGGTTGTTTGTGCTCAGACCTGTTGTATGCCACACAGGGGACACTATGTAACACACTGATGTACAGTACAGCCATTAATTATGTATTATTGGCCTAAAAATGGACTGTCCACAGACCGCCTATAGGAGCTCTGTCAAATAGGTTACAGTATGGATGCTGTTTCTGACTTAGTTTTTGGGAGCGAGTGGATTCTCAGGAACTTTGGGGTCGGGAGTGTGGATTTTGAGGAAGTTTGGTCATATTTCATAAATACAGTGCTTATATGCGTTTTAACCTGTTGTATGCCACACAGGGGACACTATGTAACACACTGATGTACAGTACAGCCATTAATTATGTATTATTGGCCTAAAAATGGACTGTCCACAGACCGCCTATAGGAGCTCTGTCAAATAGGTTACAGGATGGATGCTGTTTCTGACTTAGTTTTTGGGAGCGAGTGGATTCTCAGGAACTTTGGGGTCTGGAGTGTGGATTTTGAGGAATTTGGGTCATATTTCATAAATACAGTGCTTATATGCGTTTTAACCTGTTGTATGCCACACAGGGGACACTATGTAACACACTGATGTACAGTACAGCCATTAATTAAGTATTATTGGCCTAAAAATGGACTGTCCACAGACCGCCTATAGGAGCTCTGTCAAATAGGTTACAGGATGGATGCTGTTTCTGACTTAGTTTTTGGGAGCGGGTGGATTCTCAGGAACTTTGGGGTCGGAAGTGTGGATTTTGAGGAATTTTGGTCATATTTCATAAATAGAGTGATTATATGCGATTTAACCTGTTGTATGCCACACAGGGGACACTATGTAACACACTGATATACAGTACAGCCATTAATTATGTATTATTGGCCTAAAAATGGACTGTCCACAGACCGCCTATAGGAGCTCTGTCAAATAGGTTACAGGATGGATGCTGTTTCTGACTTAGTTTTTGGGAGCGAGTGGATTCTCAGGAACTTTGGGGTCGGGAGTGTGGATTTTGAGGAATTTTGGTCATATTTCTTAAATACAGTGCTTATATGCGTTTTAACCTGTTGTATGCCACACAGGGATACTATGTAACACACTGATGTACAGTACAGCCATTAATTATGTATTATTGGCCTAAAAATGGACTGTCCACAGACCGCCTATAGGAGCTCTGTCAAATAGGTTACAGGATGGATGCTGTTTCTGACTTAGTTTTTGGGAGCGAGTGGATTCTCAGGAACTTTGGGGTCTGGAGTGTGGATTTTGAGGAATTTTGGTCATATTTCATAAATACAGTGCTTATATGCGTTTTAACCTGTTGTATGCCACACAGGGGACACTATGTAACACACTGATGTACAGTACAGCCATTAATTATGTATTATTGGCCTAAAAATGGACTGTCCACAGACCGCCTATAGGAGCTCTGTCAAATAGGTTACAGGATGGATGCTGTTTCTGACTTAGTTTTTGGGAGCGAGTGGATTCTCAGGAACTTTGGGGTCGGGAGTGTGGATTTTGAGGAATTTTGGGTCTGGTGTTCTTATACTTGCAATTTATCAGTGTCAAACCTACTCTACACCACACAGAGGATACAGCACTACACACTGGTGTTCATTACAGCCATTAATTATGCATAATTTGCATAATATTCAACTCTCCACGGACAGCCTATACGAGCTCTGTCAAATAGGTTACAGGTGGGATGCTGACTTTGACCGGGTGTCTCTCAAGAGCCAAGCCGACTTTGAGCTCCATACTCTGGGGTCATGAGGGACCCATGGGTGCCCCTCCACACCCGGAGTTTGAAGCTCCAAGTGGGCGTGGTTTCCGAGATACACCAGGTCAAACTCCCATCTTTGACCGGGCATTACTCAGGAACCAAGCCGACTTTGGGCTCCATACTCCGGGGACTTCGGGGCGCCATAGGTACCCCCCCATGCCCGGAGTTTGGAGCTTCAAGTCGGCGTGGTTTCCGAGATACGCCCGGTCAAAGTCCCATCTTTGACCGGGCATTACTCGGGAACCAAGCCGACTTTGGGCTCCATACTCTGGGGTCAAGAGGGGGCCTGGGGTACCTACCCATGCCCGGAGTTTGGAGCTCCAATTCGGCTTGGTCCCCGAGAAACACCCGGTCAAAATCCCATCTTTGACCGGGCATATCTCAGGAACCAAGCCGACTTTGGGCTCCATTCTCTGGGGTCAAGAGGGGACCTGGGGTACCTACCCACGCCCGGAGTATGGGGCTCCAAGTCGGCCTGGTTTCCGAGATACAACCGGTCAAAGCTGGACCGGAAGTGGCCGTATCTCGGAAACGGAAAGGCCTAGGAGCTGGGGACGGTGGGGTCCGAAGGGGCCCTATGGGCCCCCTTTATGTCCGGAGTTTGGAGCTCCATCTCGGCTTAAATCCCAAGTTACAGCCGGTTATACATGAGGGACTTTTGGACAAAACGGTCGATATCTCGGAAAGGGCGGGTCCCAGCGAACCGTCCTTCGGGGTGGGGAGGGGCCCCTTGGGGCCCTCTCAGACCCCAGAGTCCTGACGTTCTGGGACCCTTCCTTCTGAAGTGCACCCTTTTCTGTTGGGCCCCGTATCTCGGCCTGTGGGGGCGCCAGAGCCTCGGGCTAGGGCCCATTGGAGAGGGACACTCGAGACCCTACTTTGACCCGAGTTTGGTGCATCTTGGTGGCTTGGTCGCGGAGTTATAGGCGTTTATGAGATACAGTTGGGGAGGTCCCACCTGCAACTTATTTGGCGGAGCGCCTGTAGGCTCCCCGTGGACATTGCTTTAAAAGATCATATTTCATAAATAAAGGGGTTATTTGTGGTCAAACCTACTGACCATCACTCAGGGGACATTGCACAACACACTGATGTACATTACAGATATTAATTATGCAAAATTAGCATTAAAAATCATACTGTCCACGGACAGCTCACAGGGGCACCGTCAAATAAGTTGCAGGTGGGATGCTGTTTTTAACCGGATGAATCTCCGCAACCAAGCCGACTTTGGGCTCCATACTCTAGGGTCAGGGGGGGCCCAAGGGTGCCTCCCCATGCCCGGAATTTGGAGCTCCAACTCGGCTTGGTGTGAAGCTGAAAATTTCAAGTGTCGGAAACAGCATCCCACCTGCAACTTATTTGGCGGAGCGCCTGTAGGCTCCCCGTGGACACTGCATTAAAAAGCCATATTTCATAAAGAAAGGGGTTATTTGTGGTCAAACCTACTGACCATCACTCAGGGGACACCATACAACACACTGATGGACATTTCACCCAATAATTGTGCAAAATTAGCATAAAATCATGCTGTCCACGGACAGCTCACAGGGGCACCGTCAAATAAGTTGCAGGTGGGATGCTGTTTTTAACCGGATGAATCTCCGCAACCAAGCCGAATTCGGGCTCCATACTCAGGCATCAGGGGGGTCCTATGGGTACCCCACCACGCCAGGAGTTTGGAGCTCCAAGTCGGCCTGGTGTCCGAGATACACCCGGTCAAAGTCCCATCTTTGACCGGGCATTACTCGGGAACCAAGCCGACTTTGGGCTCCATAATCTAGGGTCAGGGGGGGCCCAAGGGTGCCTCCCCATGCCCGGAGTTTGGAGCTCCATCTCGGCTAAGTGCCCGAGAAACGACCGGTCAAAGTCCCATCTTTGACCGGGCATAACTCAGGAACCAAGCCGACTTTGGGCTCCATACTCTGGGGTCAAGAGGGGGCCTGGGGTACCTACCCAGGCCCGGAGTATGGAGCTCCAAGTCGGCAAAGTTTCCGAGATACAACCGGTCAAAGCTGGACCGGAAGTGGCCGTATCTCAGAAACGGAAAGGCCTAGGAGCTGGGGACGGTGGGTTCCAAAGGGGCCCTATGGGCCCCCTTTATGCCCGGAGTTTGGAGCTCCATCTCGGCTTAACTCCCAAGTTACACCCGGTTATACATGAGGGACTTTTGGACAAAACGGTCGATATCTCAGAAAGGGCGGGTCCCAGCGGATCGTCTTTCGGGGTGGGGAGGGGCCCCTAGGGGCCCTCTCAGACCCCAGAGTCCTGAGGTTCTGGGACCCTTCCTTATGAAGTGCACCCTTTTCTGTTGGGCCCCGTATCTCGGCCTGTGGGGGCGCCAGAGCCTCGGGCTAGGGCCCATTGGAGAGGGACACTCGAGACCCTACTTTGACCCGAGTTTGGTGCATCTTGGTGGCTTGGTCGCGGAGTTATAGGCGTTTATGAGATACAGTTGGGGAGGTCCCACCTGCAACTTATTTGGCGGAGCGCCTGTAGGCTCCCTGTGGACATTGCTTTAAAAGGTCATATTTCATAAATAAAGGGGTTATTTGTGGTCAAACCTACTGACCATCACTCAGGGGACACCATACAACACACTGATGGACATTTCACCCAATAATTGTGCAAAATTTGCATAAAATCATACTGTCCACGGACAGCTCACAGGGGGAAACCGTCAAATAATAGCACTTTGTGGACAAAGTAGGCTGTCAGGGGACAAATAGGTACTTTCTGGACAGAATAGGCTGTCAGGGGACAAATAGGCACTTTGTGGACAAAATAGGCTGTTAGGGGACAAATAGGCACTTCGTGGACAAAATAGGCTGTTAGGGGACAAATAGGCACTTCGTGGACAAAGTAGGCTGTTAGGGGACAAATAGGCACTTCGTGGACAGAATAGGCTGTAACGGGACAAATAGGTGCTATGTGGACAGAATAGGCTGTAAGGGGACAAATAGGCGCTACGTGGACAAAAGGAATGAATTATAGGCTGTAAGGGGACAAATAGGCAGTTCGTGAACCCACTGAAAATATAGGGTAGGGTTAGGAAAAAGACTCGGGGCCCGCCTAGGACCCCGATATCCAGGATCCTGACCCAGGGGCCCCTGGACTACCACCATGTCGAACTTGGAGCCACTGCGACCTTTTGACCCCTGCTTTCCAGACGTCCGTCCTGCAACCTATTTGACGTAGGCTGTTCGTTGACAGTTGGACCAATTAAGCACGGAAATGGGTCAAAGGGACACGAGGCTCCAGACACGGCCCCAAGGGCCCCTGGCGAGGCGTGGGTGTCGATTTCGGGCCAATCGGACCTTTCGGTCCAATGTCCACGAACCACCTATGAAAACGCATGCAATAAGTTGCACGTGTCCTCGCCTGCCGTTCGGCCCCAGGGGTCCGAGGGGCCCCAAACTTCGCGTCCTGGTAGCCTAGGGTCCCCACTGCCACATCCTAGGAGGACGAGTCCCTAGAGTGCAGGGATTTTTTTTTTACCTGCTTTGTCAAAATATCTCACAAAGGCCTCTTGCGCTCATAGACAGACAGACCCTCTCCATAAGGCCCACTGAAAATATAGGGTAGGGTTAGGAAAAAGACTCGGGGCCCGTCTAGGACCCCGATATCCAGGATCCTGACCCAGGGGCCCCTGGACTACCACCATGTCGAACTTGGAGCCCCTGCAACCTTTTGACCCCTGCTTTCCAGACGTCCGTCCTGCAACCTATTTGACGTAGGCTGTTCGTTGACAGTTGGGCCAATTAAGCACGAAAATGGGTCGAAGGGACACGAGGCTCCAGACACGGGCCCAGGGGCCCCTGGCGAGGCGTGGGTGTCGATTTCGGGCCAATCGGACCTTTCGGTCCAATGTCCACGAACCACCTATGAAAACGCATGCAATAAGTTGCACGTGTCCTCGCCTGCCGTTCGGCCCCCAGGGGTCCGAGGGCCCCCAAACTTCGCATCCTGGTAGCCTAGGGTCCCCACTGCCACATCCTAGGAGGACGAGTCCCTAGAGTGCAGGGCATTTTTTTTTACCTGCTTTGTCAAAATCTCTCACAAAGGCCTCTTGCGCTCATAGACAGACAGACCCTCTCCATAAGGCCCACTGAAAATATAGGGTAGGGTTAGGAAAAAGACTCAGGGCCCGCCTAGGACCCCGATATCCAGGATCCTGACCCAGGGGCCCCTGGACTACCACCATGTCGAACTTGGAGCCCCTGCGACCTTTTGACCCCTGCTTTCCAGACGTCCGTCCTGCAACCTATTTGACGTAAGCTGTTCGTTGACAGTTGGGCCAATTAAGCACGAAAATGGGTCGAAGGGACACGAGGCTCCAGACACGGGCCCAGGGGCCCCTGGCGAGGCGTGGGTGTCGATTTCGGGCCAATCGGACCTTTCGGTCCAATGTCCACGAACCACCTATGAAAACGCATGCAATAAGTTGCACGTGTCCTCGCCTGCCGTTCGGCCCCCAGGGGTCCGAGGGGCCCCAAACTTCGCATCCTGGTAGCCTAGGGTCCCCACTGCCACATCCTAGGAGGACGAGTCCCTAGAGTGCAGGGAATTTTTTTTTTACCTGCTTTGTCGAAATCTCTCACAAAGGCCTCTTGCGCTCATAGACAGACAGACCCTCTCCATAAGGCCCACTGAAAATATAGGGTAGGGTTAGGAAAAAGACTCGGGGCCCACCTAGGACCCCGATATCCAGGATCCTGACCCAGGGGCCCCTGGACTACCACCGTTTCGAACTTGGAGCCCCTGCAACCTTTTGACCTCTGAAGAACAAAAACACTCCACCGTGTTTTGCCGTGATAAAAGTATGTTGGAAGGGGACACCATAGGCACTTCGTGGACAAACCGATGAAAAATAGGCTGTCAGGGGACAGATAGGCACTTCGTGGACAAAGTAGGCTGTCAGGGAACAAATAGGTACTTTGTGGACAGAATAGGCTGTAAGGGGACAAATACGCACTTTGTGGACAAAATAGGCTGTTAGGGGACAAATAGGCACTTCGTGGACAAAGTAGGCTGTTAGGGGACACCATAGGCACTTCGTGGACAAAGTAGGCTGTTAGGGGACAAATAGGCACTTCGTGGACAGAATAGGCTGTAAGGGGACAAATAGGCACTTCGTGGACAAAATAGGCTGTTAGGGGACAAATAGGCACTTCGTGGACAAAGTAGGCTGTTAGGGGACAAATAGGCACTTTGTGGACAAAATAGGCTGTTAGGGGACACCATAGGCACTTCGTGGACAAAGTAGGCTGTTAGGGGACACCATAGGCACTTCGTGGACAAAGTAGGCTGTTAGGGGACACCATAGGCACTTCGTGGACAAAGTAGGCTGTTAGGGGACAAATAGGCACTTTGTGGACAAAGTAGGTTGTTAGGGGACAAATAGGCACTTCGTGGACAGATTAGGCTGTAAGGGGACAAATAGGCACTTGGTGGACAAAGTAGGCTGTTAGGGGACACCATAGGCACTTTGTGGAAAAAACCATTAAATAAGTTGGAAGTGGGCGTTTTAGGCTGTCCCTGGACATCAACAGCGCCCCTAGAGGTGTCCATACGGAGCCTAGGCCCCTTGCACTCCCTTATAGCAAAGTAAGGGAAGTCGTCCCAATGGACAACACACCTGAATGGCAAATGGGATCCCAAATGAAGCTAGCGTGTCCACCGTCATACTTTTTGTCCAATGGCCGCTTAAGTCAATGGGAAAATTTCCACGAACAGCCTAATTTCCCTTACTCTTAATTAAGGGAAGTCCCTTACTCGCCGCGTTGAATTGACACACGGTGGACGGCCGTTCCTGGACGCTGCGCGCTGACCTCAAAAAATTTTTTAGGGACAAGGAAACGCCCCTGGTCTCATCTTGGGACTCCCCCGATGTCCATGGAAAAAACCCCATGTCTCTAGACCCCCCAGGGGCCCCGCAACGGGGGTCCAAAGTCACTACGGCCTTACTGCTGAAGCCTTCACTGGCTGAAAATGTCTAAGTCAAACACAGCATCCCACCTGCAACTTATTTGGCAGAGCCCCTGTAGGCTCCCCGTGGACATTGCATTAAAATGTCATATTTCATAAACAAAGTGGTTATTTGTGGTCAAACCTACTGTACACAACTCAGGGGACACAGCACAACACACTGGTGTACATTACAGATATTAATTATGCAAAATTAGCATAAAAACATACTGTCCACGGACAGCTCACAGGGGAACCGTCAAATAAGTTGCAGGTGGGATGTTTGGATTGAAGTCCCACCTGCAACTTATTTGGCGGAGCCCCTGTAGGCTCCCCGTGGACATTGCATTAAAATGTCATATTTCATAAACAAAGTGGTTATTTGTGGTCAAACCTACTGCACACCACTCAGGGGAAATGATGCAATACACTGATGTATTTTACAGATGTTAATTATGCATAATTAGCATTAAATCATACTGTCCACGGACAGCTCACAGGGGCACCATCAAATAAGTTGCAGGTGGGATGCTGTTTTTAACCGGATGTATCTCCAATTCCACGCCGACTTTGGGCTCCATACTCTAGGTTCAGGGGGGTCTCATGGGTACCCCCCCACACCCGGAGTTTAGAGCTCCAAGTCAGCCTGGTTTCCGAGATACACCCGGTCAAATTCCCATCTTTGACCGGGCATAACTCAGAAACCAAGCCGACTTTGGGATCCATACTTGGGGGTCAAGGGGGTCTCATGGGTACCCCCCCACACCCGGAGTTTAGAGCTCCAAGTCGGCCTGGTTTCCGATATACACCCGGTCAAAGTCCCATTTTTGACCGGGCATAACTCAGAAACCAAGCCGACTTTGGGATCCATACTTGGGGGTCAAGGGGGTCTCATGGGTACCCCCCCACACCCGGAGTTTAGAGCTCCAAGTCGGCCTGGTTTCCGAGATACACCCGGTCAAAGTTCCACAGGAAGTTGTCATATCTCGGGAACCAAGCTGAGTCTGGGCTCCATACACTGGGGTCATGGGGGGCCCATGGTTACTCCCCCACTCCCGGAGTATGGAGCTCCAAGTCAGCCTGGTTTCCGAGATACAACCAGTCAAATTTCCACAGGAAGTGGCCATATCTCAGTAACCAAGCCGAATTGGAAGTCCAACCTCTGGGGTCATGGGGGGCCTAAGTGTACTCCCCCACGCCCGGAGTATGGAGCTCCAAGTCGGCCTGGTTTCCGAGATACAACTGGTCAAAGTTCCACAGGAAGTGGTCATATCTCAGGAACCAAGCTGAATTGGGAGTCCAAACTCTGGGTTCCTAGGGGGCCCATGGGTAGCTCCTCACGCCCGGAGTATGGACCTCCAAGTCGGCCTGGTTTCCGAGATACACCCGGTCAAAGCTGGACCGGAAGTGGCCGTATCTCGGAAACGGAATGGCCCAGGAGCTGGGGACAGTGGGGTCCGAAGAGGCCCTTTGGGCCCCCCTCAGGCCCGGAGATTGGAGCTCCAATTCGGCTTAACTCCCAAGGTACACCCGGTTATATATAAGGGACTTTTGGACAAAACGGTGGATATCTCCGAAAGGAAGAGTCCCAGCGGATCGTGCTTCGGGGTGGAAAGGGGCCCCTAGGGGCCCTACCAGACCCCAGAGTCCTGAGCTTCTGAGACCCTTCCTTCTGAAGTGCACCCTTTCCTGTTGGCCCCCCTATCTCGGCCTGTGGGGGAGCTAGAAGCTCGGGCTAGGGCCCGATGGAAAGGGCCCCTGGGGACCTTACTTTGACCCGAGTTTGGTGTCCCTAGGCCGTTTGGTCCCCAAGTTATAGCCGTTCAAAGTTTACAGCCCATCTGTAACTTATTTGACAGAGCCCCTATAGGCTTCCTCCTGGACAGTACATTAAATGGTCATATTTCATAAATACAGTGCTTATATGTGGTTTAACCTGTTGTATGCCACACAGGGGACACTATGTAACACACTGATATACAGTACAGCCATTAATTATGTATTATTGGCCTAAAAATGGACTGTCCACAGACAGCCTATAGGAGCTCTGTCAAATAGGTTACAGGATGGATGCTGTTTCTGACTTAGTTTTTGGGAGCGAGTGGATTCTGAGGAATTTTGGGTTCGGGAGTGTGGATTTTGGGGAATTTTGGGTCTGGTGTTCTTATACTTGCAATTTATCAGGTCAAACCTACTCTACACCACTCATGGGTCACAGCACTACACACTGATGTACGTTACAGCTTTTAATTATGAAAAATTTGCATAAAAATGAACTGTCCACAGACAGCCTATAGGGGCTCTGTCAAATAAGTTACAGGATGGATACAGTCGGTGAAGTCCAAGCTGTAACTTATTTGACAGGGTCCCTGTAGGCTGTTCGTGGACAGTACATTAAATGGTCATATTTCATAAATACAGTGCTAATATGCGGTTTAACATGTTGTATGACACACAGAGGACACGATGCAACACACTGATGTACAGTACATCCATTAATTATGCAAAATTGGGCATAATATTCAACTGTCCACAGAGAGCCTATAGGGCCTGTGTCATATAAGTTACAGGTGGGATGCTGTTTTCGACTTAGACATTTTCAGACGGTGAACCAGGGCTCCAGGCAGGGACCCCGACCTAGGTCCACCCTCTGCCCGACTCAGAGAACCAGGGCTCCAGGCAGGGACCCCCACCTAGGTCCACCCTCTGCCCGACTCAGAGAACCAGAGCTCCGGGCAGGGACCCCCACCAAGGTCCACCCTCTGCCCGACTCAGAGAACCAGAGCTCCGGGCAGGGACCCCACCAAGGTCCACCCTCTGCCCGACTCAGAGAACCAGAGCTCTGTGCAGGGACCCCCACCAAGGTCCACCCTCTGCCCGACTCAGAGAACCAGAGCTCCGGGCAGGGACCCCCACCAAGGTCCACCCTCTGCCCGACTCGGAGAACCAGAGCTCTGGGCAGGGACCCCCACCAAGGTCCACCCTCTGCCCGACTCAGAGAACCAGAGCTCCGGGCAGGGACCCCCACCAAGGTCCACCCTATGCCCGACTCAGAGAACCAGAGCTCCGGGCAGGGAACCCCACCTAGGTCCACCATCGCGCCCGACTCAGAGAACCAGAGCCCCAGACAGGGACCCCCACCTAGGTCCACCCTCTGCCCGACTCGGAGAACCAGAGCTACCCCACAGCCCCGGCCTCCACCCTCGCCCGTGCACCAGGCGAACCCGGGGGTCCCAAACTTAAGCCCGGGATTACTGTCCCAGCAACCCCGCGCCACCAGAGAACCGGGCCACTGGTAACCCAAAATCGACTTAGGTTTTGGCCGCCGCCTGGTCCTCTGGTTCCCTCCGGCCAAGGTACTCCACCTTCAGCCGACTCGGAGAACCAGAGCTCTGGGCAGGGACCCCCACCAAGGTCCACCCTCTGCCCGACTCAGAGAACCAGAGCTCCGGGCAGGGACCCCCACCAAGGTCCACCCTCTGCCCGACTCAGAGAACCAGAGCTCCGGGCAGGGAACCCCACCTAGGTCCACCATCGCGCCCGACTCAGAGAACCAGAGCCCCAGACAGGGACCCCCACCTAGGTCCACCCTCTGCCCGACTCGGAGAACCAGAGCTACCCCACAGCCCCGGCCTCCACCCTCGCCCGTGCACCAGGCGAACCCGGGGGTCCCAAACTTAAGCCCGGGATTACTGTCCCAGCAACCCCGCGCCACCAGAGAACCGGGCCACTGGTAACCCAAAATCGACTTAGGTTTTGGCCGCCGCTCTGGTCCTCTGGTTCCCTCCGGCCAAGGTACTCCACCTTCAGCCGACTCGGAGAACCAGAGCTCTGGGCAGGGACCCCCACCAAGGTCCACCCTCTGCCCGACTCAGAGAACCAGAGCTCCGGGCAGGGACCCCCACCAAGGTCCACCCTCTGCCCGACTCAGAGAACCAGAGCTCCGGGCAGGGAACCCCACCTAGGTCCACCATCGCGCCCGACTCAGAGAACCAGAGCCCCAGACAGGGACCCCCACCTAGGTCCACCCTCTGCCCGACTCGGAGAACCAGAGCTACCCCACAGCCCCGGCCTCCACCCTCGCCCGTGCACCAGCCGAACCCGGGGGTCCCAAACTTAAGCCCGGGATTACTGTCCCAGCAACCCCGCGCCACCAGAGAACCGGGCCACTGGTAACCCAAAATCGACTTAGGTTTTGGCCGCCGCTCTGGTCCTCTGGTTCCCTCCGGCCAAGGTACTCCGCCTTCAGCCGACTCGGAGAACCAGAGCTCTGGGCAGGGACCCCCACCAAGGTCCACCCTCTGCCCGACTCAGAGAACCAGAGCTCCGGGCAGGGACCCCCACCAAGGTCCACCCTCTGCCCGACTCAGAGAACCAGAGCTCCGGGCAGGGAACCCCACCTAGGTCCATCATCGCGCCCGACTCAGAGAACCAGAGCCCCAGACAGGGACCCCCACCAAGGTCCACCCTCTGCCCGACTCGGAGAACCAGAGCTACCCCAAAGCCTCGGCCTGCACCCACACCCGCGCACCGGCCAGACCCGGGGGTCCCAAACTTAAGCCCGGGTATTACTGTCCCAGCAACCCCGCGCCACCAGAGAACCGGGCAACTGGTCACCCAAAATCGACTTAGGTTTTGACCGCCGCTCCGGTTATCTCAGGTGGCCAAAAACAAAGTCGATTTTGGGTTACCAGTGGCCCAGAGCTACTTCAGAGCTCCGTGCAGGGCCCCTTCTGTAGGCCCGCCAGCTGCCCGAATCAGAGAACCAGAGCTCCTGCACTGCTCGGGCCTGTCTTTTCCTGGAGGTCTCATGTTTTTCAGAGCTCCACCATGGCAGAGATTGAACTCACAACCCAGCCAGAGTGCACCCTCTCTGGCTTTTTTCACTGCATCGAAGGCCCATGGTGCTTGAGACTCCCATTTCTCCTGGAGGCCCTCTCCCTCAAGGAGTTATTCCCCAGCCAGAGTGCTCGTGGCTGGGCTTGGATTGCTCCTGGAGGCCCTCTCCCTCCAGGATTTTTACCCCAGCCAGAGTGCACCCTGGCTGGGCTTGGATTGCTCCTTGTACATCTCCTCATATAACCCCGAAGGTCCATTTTAAAACCGTCTTAGCTCCAGGTGGAGCTCCAGGGGAGGTGGTAAAATCTGCCTTTGACCCAGGAAGGGTCACCTTCCCTGGGGCTGGCCAAGGAGTCCCGAGTGCCTGGATCCCCACAATTACCGCAACGTTTTGGACTTAGGTTTTTGGATTGCTCTTGGAGGCCCTGTTCCTCCAGGATTTATCCCCAGCCAGAGTGCCCCCTTGCTGGGCTTGGATTGCTCCTGGATGCCCTCTCCCTCCAGGATTTTTACCCCAGCCAGAGTGCCCCCTGACTGGGCTTGGATTGCTCCTGGATGCCCTCTTCCTCCAGGATTTTTACCCCAGCCAGAGTGCACCCTGGCTGGGCTTGGATTGCTCCTTGTACATCTCTTCATATAACCCCGAAGGTCCATTTTAGGACCGTCTTAGCTCCAGGTGGAGCTCCAGGGGAGGCGGTAAAATCTGCCTTTGACCCAGGAAGGGTCACCTTCCCTGGGGCTGGCCAAGGAGTCCCGAGTGCCTGGATCCCCACAAGTACCGCAACGTTTTGGACTTAGGTTTTGGATTGCTCTTGGAGGCCCTGTTCCTCCAGGATTTATCCCCAGCCAGAGTGCCCCCTTGCTGGGCTTGGATTGCTCCTGGAGGCCCTCTCCCTCCAGGATTTTTACCCCAGCCAGAGTGCCCCCTGACTGGGCTTGGATTGCTCCTGGATGCCCTCTCCCTCCAGGATTTTTACCCCAGCCAGAGTGCACCCTGGCTGGGCTTGGATTGCTCCTTGTACATCTCCTCATATAACCCCGAAGGTCCATTTTAGGACCGTCTTAGCTCCAGGTGGAGCTCCAGGGGAGGCGGTAAAATCTGCCTTTGACCCAGGAAGGGTCACCTTCCCTGGGGCTGGCCAAGGAGTCCCGAGTGCCTGGATCCCCACAAGTACCGCAACGTTTTGGACTTAGGTTTTGGATTGCTCTTGGAGGCCCTGTTCCTCCAGGATTTATCCCTAGCCAGAGTGCCCCCTTGCTGGGCTTGGATTGGTCCTGGAGGCCCTCTCCCTCCAGGATTTTTACCCTAGCCAGAGTGCCCCCTGACTGGGCTTGGATTGCTCCTGGATGCCCTCTCCCTCCAGGATTTTTACCCCAGCCAGAGTGCACCCCTGGCTGGGCTTGGATTGCTCCTTGTACATCTCCTCATATAACCCCGAAGGTCCATTTTAGGACCGTCTTAGCTCCAGGTGGAGCTCCAGGGGAGGCGGTAAAATCTGCCTTTGACCCAGGAAGGGTCACCTTCCCTGGGGCTGGCCAAGGAGTCCCGAGTGCCCGGATCCCCACAAGTACCGCAACGTTTTGGACTTAGGTTTTGGATTGCTCCTGGAGGCCCTGTCCCTCCAGGATTTATCCCCAGCCAGAGTGCCCCCTTGCTGGGCTTGGATTGCTCCTGGAGGCCCTCTCCCTCCAGGATTTTTACCCCAGCCAGAGTGCCCCCTGACTGGGCTTGGATTGCTCCTGGAGGCCCTCTCCCTCCAGGATTTTTACCCCAGCCAGAGTGCCCCCTGACTGGGCTTGGATTGCTCCTGGAGGCCCTATCCCTCCAGGATTTTTACCCCAGCCAGAGTGCACCCTGGCTGGGCTTGGATTTTTCCTTGTACATCTCCTCATATAACCCCGAAGGTCCATTTTAGGACCGTCTTAGCTCCAGGTGGAGCTCCAGGGGAGGCGGTTAAATCTGCCTTTGACCCAGGAAGGGTCACCTTCCCTGGGGCTGGCCAAGGAGTCCCGAGTGCCTGGATCCCCACAAGTACCGCAACGTTTTGGACTTAGGTTTTGGGTCGCTCCTGGAGACGCTCTCCCTCCAGGAGTTCCTCCCCAGCCTGAATGCACTAGGCTGGGCTTGCATTTCTCCAGGAGGCCCTCTCCCTCCAGAAGTTTTTACCCAGCCAAAGTGCACCTGGCTCCCAGGGGGACCCAAAACCTAAGACACCCATTGCAGAGTACCCTCTGTACACCATAAGGCCCCAGGGTGAAGCGCGGCGCAAGGGGATCCGAGCCGGGTATGTAGCTGGGCGGCCTTGCTTGGCTAGAACCAACCATGAGTGCATGCAGTATGAAGGACGGTAACCCACTGAGAATTTTTTTAAATGGCCGAAAACTCTGCAAAAGTCAGCACGCTGGAACCGGCTCGTCACTCTGAAAAGAACAATACCATTTTTATGATTTTCGGTGGTGTTTTTGCTGAGATACTAGCCAAAAACCAAAAGAGATGGGAGAGACATTGACCGATTGGTTGCAGCCCGTGAGCAACTTATTAAGCTATAGGTGGGATGCCAATACACAATTTTTCATAATTACAGTAATTACTTTTATGTGGTTTAACTTGTTGTATGTCACACAACTTGTAATTTTGAGGTGAAACCTACTGTACACCACACAGGGGACACAACACAACACACTGGTGTACTTTACAGCCATAAATGATGTATTATTAGCCTAAAAATGGACTGTCCACAGACAGCCTATTTGGACCCTGTCGAATAAGCTACAGGGGGGATGTGGATTCTCAGGAACATTGGGTCTGATTTTCTAAAACTTGTCATTTATGAGGTGAAACATACTGTACACCACAAAGGGGACACAACACTACACACTGGTGTACATTACAGCCACAAATTATGTATTATTAGCCTAAAAATGAACTGTCCACAGACAGCCTATAGGGCACCCGTCAAATAGGTTGCAGGTGGGATTCTGTTTCTGACTTAGTTTTTGGGAGCGAGTGGATTCTCAGGAACTTTGGGGTCGGAAGTGTGGATTTTGAGGAATTTTGGTCATATTTCAAAAATAGAGTGATTATATGCGATTTAACCTGTTGTATGCCACACAGGGGACACTATGTAACACACTGATATACAGTACAGCCATTAATTATGTATTATTGGCCTAAAAATGGACTGTCCACAGACCGCCTATAGGAGCTCTGTCAAATAGGTTACAGGATGGATGCTGTTTCTGACTTAGTTTTTGGGAGCGAGTGGATTCTCAGGAACTTTGGGGTCGGGAGTGTGGATTTTGAGGAATTTTGGTCATATTTCATAAATACAGTGCTTATATGCGTTTTAACCTGTTGTATGCCACACAGGGGACACTATGTAACACACTGATGTACAGTACAGCCATTAATTATGTATTATTGGCCTAAAAATGGACTGTCCACAGACCGCCTATAGGAGCTCTGTCAAATAGGTTACAGGATGGATGCTGTTTCTGACTTAGTTTTTGGGAGCGAGTGGATTCTCAGGAACTTTGGGGTCGGGAGTGTGGATTTTGAGGAATGTTGGTCATATTTCATAAATAGAGTGATTATATGCGGTTTAACCTGTTGTATGCCACACAGGGGACACTATGTAACACACTGATATACAGTACAGCCATTAATTATGTATTATTGGCCTAAAAATGGACTGTCCACAGACCGCCTATAGGAGCTCTGTCAAATAGGTTACAGGATGGATGCTGTTTCTGACTTAGTTTTTGGGAGCGAGTGGATTCTCAGGAACTTTGGGGTCGGGAGTGTGGATTTTGAGGAATTTTGGTCATATTTCATAAATACAGTGCTTATATGCGTTTTAACCTCTTGTATGCCACACAGGGGACACTATGTAACACAATGATGTACAGTACAGCCATTAATTATGTATTATTGGCCTAAAAATGAACTGTCCACAGACAGCCTATAGGGCACCCGTCAAATAGGTTGCAGGTGGGATTCTGTTTGTGATCGGGCATAACTCAGAAACCAAGCCGACTTTGGGCTCCATACTCTGGGGTCAAGGGGGTCACATGGGTACCCCTCCATGCCCGGAGTATGGAGCTCAAAGTGGCCATGGTTTCCGGGATACACACCGGTCAAAATTCCACAGGAAGTGGCCATATCTCAAGAACCAAGCCGACTGTGGGCTCCTTACTCTGGGGTCAAGGGGGACACATGGGTACCCCCACACGCCCGGAGTATGGAGCTCCAATTCGGCCTGGTTTCCGAGATACAACCGGTCAAAGATCCACAGGAAGTTGCCATATCTCAGGAACCAAGCCGAATTGGGAGTGCAATCTCTGGGGTCCTAGGGGTCCCATGGGTACCTACCCGTACCCGGAGAATGGAGCTCCAAGTCGGCCTGGTTTCCAAGATATACCCGGTCAAAGCTGGACCGGAAGTGGCCGTATCTCAGAAACGGAAAGGCCCAGGAGCTGGGGACGGTGGGGTCTGAAGGGGCCCTAAGGACACTCCCCGTGCCCGGAGTTTGGAGCTCCAACTCGGCTTAACTCCCGAGATACAACCGGTTATACATAAGGGACTTTTGGACAAAACGGTCTATATTTCAGAAAGGACGAGTCCCAGTGGATCGTGCTTTGGGGTGGTGAGGGGCCCATAGGGGTGCTCTCGGACCCCAGAGTCCCGAGGTTCTGGGACCCTTCCTTCTGAAGTGCACCCTTTCCTGTTGGGCCCCGTATCTCGGCCTGTGGGGGCGCCAGAGCCTTGGGCTAGGGCCCATTGGAGAGGGACACTCGGGACCCTACTTTGACCCGAGTTTGGTGCATCTTGGTGGCTTGGTCGCGGAGTTATAGGCGTTCATGAGATCCAGTTCGGGAGGTCCCACCTACAACCTATTTGGCGGAGCGCCTGTACGCTCCCCGTGGACATTGCATTAAAAGGTCATATTTCATAAATAAAGGGGTTTTTCGTGGTCAAACCTACTGCACACCACTCAGAGGACACGATACAACACACTGATGGACATTTCACCCAATAATTGTGCAAAATTAGCATAAAATCATACTGTCCACGAACAGCTCACAGGGGCACCGTCAAATAAGTTGCAGGTGGGATGCTGTTTTTAACCGGATGGATCTCCAAAACCAAGCCGACTTTGGGCTCCAAACTCGGGGGTCATGGGGGGGCCATGGGTACCTACCCATGCCAGGAGAATGGAGCTCAAAGTCGGCGTGGTTTCCGAGATACACCCGGTCAAAGTCCCATCTTTGACCGGGCATTACTCAGGAACCAAGCCGACTTTGGGCTCCAAACTCGGGGGTCATGGGGGGGCCATGGGTACCTACCCATGCCCGGAGAATGGAGCTCAAAGTCGGCTTTGTTTTCAAGATAGACCCGGTCAAATTTCCACAGGAAGTTGCCTTATCTCAGGAACCAAGCCGAATTGGGTATCCAAACTCTGGGGTCCTTGGGGTCCCACGTGTCTCTCCCCACGACCGGAGTATGGAGCTCCAACTCGGCTTGGTTTTCAAGATACACCCGGTCAAATTTACACAGGAAGTTGCCATATCTCAGGAAGATAGCCGACTTGGGAGTCCAAACTCTGGGGTCCTAGGGGGCCCATGGGTGCCTCCCCACGCCCGGAGTATGGAGCTCCAACTCGGCTTGGTTTTCAAGATACACCCGGTCAAATTTCCACAGGAAGTTGGGTCCGATTGGCCCGAAATCGACATCTTTGCATCGTCAGGGGCCCCTAGGGCCGTGTCTAGAGCCCCGTGTCCCTTTGACCCATTTCCGTGCTTAATTACCTAAATACCTTAATTAACCCTAATTTTCAATTTGCCCATTTAAGTGGGTCTTTCTGTCTATGAGTGCAAGAGGCTTTCTGAGAGATTTTGACAAAGGCAGTCAAAAAAATTTCCCTGCGCTCTAGGGACTCGTCCTCCTAGTATGTTGCAATGGGGCCCCTAGCCTACCAGGATGCGAAGTTTGGGGCCCCTCGGACCCCCGGGGCCCGAACAGTAGCTGAGGACACGTGCAACTTATTGCATGCGTTTTTTATAGGTGGTTCATTGGACGGTGGAACAAAAGGTCTGGAAATCAGGGGCCAAAAGGTCACAGGGGCCCCAAATTTGACACGGTGGTAGTCCAGGGGCCCCCCGTTCAGGATCACGGGTTTCAGGGGCCTAGGGGGGGGCAAACTTTTTCCCTGCGCCCTAGGGGCCCGTCCTCCTGATATGTGCCAGTGGGGCCCCTAGGCTACCAGAATGCGAAGTTTGGGGCCCCTCGGACCTCTGGGGGCCGAACAGTAGCCGAGGACACGTGTAACTTATTGCATGTGTTTTCATAGGTGGTTCGTGGACAGGCAACCAAAAGGTACGTTTGGCACCAAATTGTCGTCCACGCCTCGTCAGGGGCCCCTGGGACCGTGTGTAGAGCCTTGTGTCTCTTCGACCCGTTTTCGTGCTTAATTGGCCCACTTGTCTACGAACAGCCTACGTTAAATAGGTTGCAGGACGGACGTCTAGAAAGCAGGGGTGAAAACGTCGCAGGGGCTCCAAATTTGACACGGTGGTAGTGCAGGGGCCCCCAGTTCAGGATCCTGGGTTTCATGGTCCTAGGTTGGTGTAAAAAATTTCCCTGCATTCTAGGGACTCGTCCTCCTAGTATGTGGCAATGTGGCCCCTAGGCTACCAGGATGTGAAGTTTGGGGCCGCTGGGTCGAATTGGTGAAAAATAGGCTCCTAGGTGGATGAATATGCTGTTAGTGGGACGTGAGGAAGACTACGGTGAAGAGTACTTATTTAGGTGGCACTTTAGGCACTCTGTGGACAATTCATAAAAAAGAGGCGCCTAGGTGGATGAATAGGCTGTTCGTGGACAGTGGGCGTGTCCGGGATCGATCCCCGCCCCCTGGCTTCATTTAGGCTGTAAGGGGACAAATAGGCTCTCCGTGGACATCCCCGCCCACCCCGCAACTTCGGCCAATGGCGTGGAGCGGGTAGGCGGGAGATAGGCTGTTAGGGGGACGGATAGGCTGTTCGTGGACAGGGGGTGTGTCCGGGATCGATCCCCGTCCCCTGGCTTCATTTAGGCTGTAAGGGGACAAATAGGCTCTCCGTGGACATCCCCGCCCACCACGCAACTTCGGCCAATGGCGTGGAGCGGGTAGGCGGGAGATAGGCTGTTAGGGGGACGGATAGGCTGTTCGTGGACAGGGGGCGTGTCCGGGATCGATCCCCGCCCCCTGGCTTCATTTAGGCTGTAAGGGGACAAATAGGCTCTCCGTGGACAAGAATAGGCTGTCAGGGGACATAATAGGCACTTTGTGAACAAACCGATGAAGAATAGGCAGTCAGGGGACACCCTAGGCACTTGGTGGACAAGAGGAAGACTACGGTAGGGATAGGCTGTCAGGGGACACCATAGGCGCTTAGTGGACAAAGGGATGAAGAATAGGCAGTCAGGGGACACCTAACGCACTTTGTGGACGAAAGGATGAAGAATAGGCTGTCAGGGGGATGGTATGTGCAGTTCTTGGACATAGGGGCCCCCGTGGACTTCGTAGGCCATCTGTGGACACCACCGGTGGAGCGAGGTCGCCCCCTAGAGGTGTCCATCAAGGGCCCCATGGGCAATGCGATGCATTGCTATGCCTTACCACCCAAAAACGCAAAGTGTCCATTTCATCATTAGCTTAAGCGGCAAATGGGTGTCCATTTGGAGCAGAGATCCCTCCGAGTGCTTAAGCGTACAATGGCAACTTAAATGAATGGGAAAATTTCCACGAACAGCCTAACTTCCCTTACTGGTGTCTGTTTACAACGGCTTTGGTCCGAGCCTGAGAGCTGCCAGCTGTAGACACTGCCATGCCTTGTGCCTTAAGTCTGTCCAGTGGCAGTTCCATCTCCCGGCCCAGCATAAGGAGTGCTGGAGAGGCCCCGGTTGTAGCGTGTTGGCTGGCCCTGTAGTGCATTAAGGTTTGGTTGAGTGCTGTCCGGAATGTACACCCCTGAGCCAGGTGGGCCCGGACGCCATTCTTTAGGCTCTGGTTGAACCGCTCCACACCGCCATTTGCTTGTGGATTGTAGTATGCTGTGCGGATGTGTTTGATTCCCCTATCACTGAGGAACTGAGAAAAGTCTGCCGAGATGAACTGGGGTCCATTATCTGTCGTGATGGCGCGAGGCATGCCCCAACGAGCGAACAAGACTTCTAGAATGTCTGTGATTACCTGGGTTGTGACAGTTCCAGCCGGAATCACTTCAGGCCATTTTGAATGGAGGTCGTACAGCACCACAAGGAAACGCTGATGATGGGGAATTCCACGGCCATGGATCTCCCCACAGATGTCAAGCTGGAGATGTTCCCATGGGCGGGACGGCCATGGAACCGGCTGCAGAGGGGTTGGCACTGGAGGTCCAGTTTTCCCACTAAGGAGGCATGGCACACAATCTTTAACGAGGGCTTCAATATCGCGATCGATGCCTGGCCACCAGATGAGATCTCGGCATCGCTGTTTGAGTTTAACAATGCCTAGGTGCCCCTCGTGTGCCATGGATAGCACGCGGGCCCGCAGGCTACAGGGCACCACGGTGCACAAGCCCCTGGAGACACAAACATCACCCCAACATGAAAGTTCATCACGCACCCTTGTGAATGGCATGAGCTCGTCACAAACCTTTGCTGGCCATCCAGAGCGAATGTACGTGCGTAGGGAGGACAGTGTGGGGTCACGCTCTGACTCATGCTGCAACTCCTCCAATGACACGGCCGACTGCAAGGGCGTGTGGAGCATGTGAATTAATTCAGTCTCTGTGTCCTCTTCAGGGGAGACCATGGGTGTGGGGGCATCGATGGAACGAGAGAGTAAGTCGGCGACTACATTGTCCCTTCCGGGGGTAATTTTCAGTACATAGTCATATTGCCTCAGCCTTTCCCCCCATCTGTGCAGGCGCAGAGGTTTATGACCGGATCCAGATGCCGTCAGCAATGCGGTCAGGGCCTGATGGTCAATCCTGAGGGTGAAACGCCGTCCGTAGAGGTAGAGGTGCCACCTCTCTGAAGCCCAAACACAGGCAAGCACCTCACGTTCACCCACAGAGTAGCGCTGTTCTGTTGGTGTTAGTGCCCTGGAGACGAAGGCAACAGGTCTCTCCACCCCGTCCTGCACCTGTGAAAGGACTGCACCAATAGCCCGATCTGAAGCATCACAGGTGACTAGAGTCAGACATTCAGGGTTGAAGTGGGCTAGTACAGGAGGTGTTGTGAGCTGGGCTTTCAGTGTTTGCATGGCCTCCGAACATGCTGTAGTCCAGTGCCATTGCTCTGCCAGTGCCAATGTTTCTGTTACACCCGGAACCAGAGTGGGATGTGTCGCACCCAAATCATTCCCTCAGGAAACTCATGGCTCGTCAAGAGGGTTCCAACTTCCACTCACCAAGCGTTTTTGTCACCTGTGACATGAGTGTCCCCTAATGCTGCTGCTGTCCCCTGACTCTCTGCTAAATTCATGGTGCTCATGAATGGTCAGGAGACTATTGCCAACTAATTTGTATTTATTCATAAAGATTTCAAGCATTTTAATTGTCAATTATTCAATACAAATTTCCTAATCATTTTTATTGTCGTGTGTGTTCTTGACTTAATGGACCTGACAGAAATTGAGCGTCAGTTCTGGCAGGCCAGGTAGTCAAGATGCTGCTAACGCTTTTGGCCAACAACAACACGGTCTCATCAGCGATCTGCTCAGCTGAGCTGTATCAGCTGTTTATCTCCCCTCGCTGCTAATGAATACGCTCAAATAAGGGTGCCCTATTTAAGCAGATTCAGTTCACTCCTAACTGCTTGCTGCTCGCTCTCTGCAACCCACCACTTCCCCAGCTCATCCTTGTCGTGTATAACGTGGCATTTGCTATTCTGACATCGTTGCTGCTCTGTTCATATTAGGGAATAGTTCTGCTCTCCAAGTACTAAACTGTGAGAATTCCCTAATGCTGCTGTTGTCCTCTGACTCTCTGCTATTTCATGGTGCTCATGAAAGTTCAAAGGACTCTCTGAACAGAGCCATACCGCCAAATTTTAATTGAAGCATTTTTCTGTTTTCATTACTTGAAGCCACTGTTTGTGCTCTGCTTGCTCACTTTTAGGAAAACAGTGTGAATGGTAATGATAAGATTGACATTGATTTATTGTATGTTGTGGGAAGTCATCTAAAATCTCTTAAATTCATAATTACTAATAGATGTTGTGGGTTGTCAGAATAGTAGGTTCATTAAATATATTGCAAATAAAATTCAGAGTAGTCTACATGTTCATATTGTGCTCCAATGTGTAGCACCTGCGTACTCCAACTCAATACTTAAGCTACTGGAGTTGTAGGTTGTCACAGAGTGAGGGAAGAAATATAAAATTTGAATGTAGACCAGATGTTAAGATACAAAAAGTCTGCACTTTACTACAAGACAAACAACAATACACAAAACAGGGGCCCGTTCTTCGTACGTTGCTTAAAACATCCGAGATCAAACGAGACATCCAAGATAATATCATCGTGCTCATCATGATCCGGCAAATTACTTCGAACACTCCTGCCGGTTATGATTAGTATAGCTGGATTGAGTTATCTGAGAAAACTGCACGTTCATGTGCTGGTTCAGAAGGGGATATGTATCGATAGTAGAAACATTGATCAGCAATGCTGCTATTGGCTGCTCACCGTGGACAAAGAGCAGTTTTTCAGAAGTACAAGAATATTCTACATAATGGTAATTTTTACTAGGCCAACTTGCAGGCCTAGTCTCTTTTAAAAAGGCACTGTTAAATAAATGGTTGTCTGTTTATAAAAGCAACCAAGAAAAACGCTGAGAAAAAAAAAACAGATGCTCCTGCACCCTGGCAGAAGAGCTGACCCTTGGGTTGAATGTGAATTTATATTGTGAAGGGCATCCCTGCGTTCAGCTCTTCCTCAGACACACAGCCAGGGACCAGTAGCAGAAACTCCTTCATTACTGGTAAATTAACTTTAAATTATCTTAGTACACTGTAAAATAATTTGTTGCTGCATTAAATTAAGTAGGCCTATAATCCAAATTGGCTGGCATAGTCATTTCAACTGTTAAATCATGAGTAATTATAAATTGCTTTGACTTGTGAAAGTAAAAACTGATAAACTTATGTTAATGTAAAAACCCTTTGGTGTAGCTCATTGTAATGACATTGTGTTTTTCTCTTTTGTGCAGTTTTACACCAACACTTTTCATCACTTTTCAACACTTTTCACCAATATCTGTTTCCAAGCAAGATCCCAAGCAAGAAGCATACTGTTCCCAAGCATGCTTCTGGCTGAAGCATGTGCAGTAAGTGCACTTTTTCTAACTTTACATCAAAACAAAAGAAAGTATAAAACTTTGTAATACCCATTTGTTTCCATTGCACTGGATACTGAAGAAACCTTCTCAGATGAATGTCCTTTGGAGGAAGTAGACTACCTGCAAGTGCATAATTAACTTTACTTAATTTATACTTGTGTGCCTATTATTTATGACTGCAATATGAGTTGCACGAGTCCACATGTACAGAAAGGCCTACAGAAGAGTCTGCACAGAGGAGACATACGAGGTGGGCAGTGTAGAGCCAACTTTTCCTTTTTATTTGTTGCATGAGGCATGTGTGACACAAACATCTCACAAATGACACAGGGTGATATTTGTTCCCTATATAATAGGAGTATTCAACAGAAAATAGAGTATTTTGAAAAAACAAAAATCAGGGGGAGAAATAGAACTTGACTACTTAAAGAAAAAAATTGCACTGGAGATAGAGTTGCTTCAAAAGAAACTTCAGAGTAAGTGCAAATACACTATCTTACTATTGCTGACCTTATCTCTTATTGCAGGAAAAGATGGCTGGATAATTGGCTTTTCTTTACAAAGAACAATTGAAATAAAACAAGGAACTAAGCACATTTGTCTTGTCTTTTATTAAACATTTAATGAAACGTTTTTTTTTTCTTCTTCTGATGTTGTGTTGTGTAATATGGCACAACAATTTGTGACCAACAATTGTGCCCAACAATGACCGACGTATGAAGAACGGGCCCCAGTTATTCAGGTGAAGGAAAATCTTTCAAATGACAAAAGGTAAGTAAAGTCTTCTTCACTATTTCTTTTTAGTAATAATTAAAAATTAGTTTAGAATTAAGTTAGTTTATAGTGGATTCACTTGAGTTTGATAGTCTATGAGTAGTATTATTAAAGGTAATTAATTGATTATACTTATTTAGGATTTGCTAAGTTAGTTAGTTAACGCTTTTTTTCATAGGTAAGATAACAACTTCATCAAACTCAAAATAATCAAAGTAAATAAATCATATGTTATATCATGACATGTAAAAAAAAAAAGAAAGAAAAGAAAGAAATCGGACACTAAATGAGACACAAAAAATTGTGCATGGGTTCTTAGGGCTATAGCGTCCAGGATGCCTTTAATTTTAAAAACATGTTTAATTTGTTGTACTTCACTTCAACACAAAAGTAACACACACACACATATATATATATATATATATATATATATATATATATATATATATATATATATATATATATATATATATATATATATAAAATATATATATATATACAGTTGTTATTAATCGTTTCTACGATGCATCGCAATGCAGACAAGGACGATTCGGTATCGGTTCAGTAATAGACCATAACCGGTTATAATGTACTAACGCTTTTCTGACGTCATTTATCGGGTATGTGCGGTAGAATACAGTGGCAGTGGGAGGCGAGACGTGAGTGCGAGTAATTAAAAATGCAAGTTACATGCGCTTCTTGAGGCACACACGAACACTAGCACACACACGCAAGTTCTCGCTCTCTCCCTCTCTCCCTCTCTGTCGTGCGTGCTACACGGTTTGAACATACATATTCATGTAGCCTTTCGAAAACCGGGACATTCCCGGGAGACTGGATACATTTTCCAGGACAATCCCGGTAAAAAAAAGGACAATCCCGGTAAAACCGGGACAGGTGGCAACCCTAACCCGGTGGTCAAATTACAATTACTCTGTGTTGTTACGCGTGATTATAAATGGATGATCGTCTTCAACAGCAGACTCAGCGACGGTTGATGCGCACATCTCCAGGGTAACATTATACACTGATGAATGATCGCTGCTTTTAAATGAATGCATCGGGATGCATCGCGATATCGAATTGAACTGAATCGGTGACATGATAATCACAATTGAACCAAATCGTGAGACCAGTGTAGGTTCACACCCCTAGTAAGCATGGACACTGGAGAAAAGAGTGTAGGAAAAACAAAAAGAACTTTAGAGAAGTTAACAATGTTTCTCAGCTCCTACACAGTCTGCTTGCTACTCTGAAGCAGCCCCTCTCCACGTCATTAAACTTGTGGGGCAGCTTGTTGAGGTGTTAACCATTTGGGCTGTGAGTGCTTAATTTCCCTAGCCTGGTCCCACCAGACTCTCGTACATTTCATTTGTACAGTGAGTCTGGCACCTCTCCATTGACAAGCGTTAACTTCATTGTAGGCGGGAACTCTATTAAAGTCTAAAACTATTGGATCTGCCCAGAGTCACTCTATCTGCCATAACCAATCGCTAACGGTTGGTCGTGACATATTCATTTTCCCGAACCCCGTGGGGAGGAGGGCCACCAACAAAACAAAGCAAAGATTGTTCTTGCTCCGGCTTTAACTTGCGAGCATATTCGGCAGCGTTACCACAACGGACCGAATGGCTTCGCTCGCATCTTTCTTATTTTGGACAACAACTCAAAATAACGCACGAGTCGACATCAACGTCATCGTTCTCAGCCACTCCCTCTGTTTGCTGATTGGCCCGGTAAAAAATTGATCTACAGTCTACAGCACAATCCCAGACGGAGTACTAATGGAAAATGAAAATTGAGTGGAAGTACGAAGGGGGGCAGAGTCAGGCTATAATTTCCCCAGTAACTTACAACAAAGGTGAAAGACTTATTTTTTTGTTTAATAGAACAAAAGGAAAGTGACTGTCTCAGCCTTCCTTTGGGGGACACTGGTACAGTAGACTCACAGCCTTAAATGTTATGCTACAGCACAGGCCCTCCATCAGTAATGGTGTTAGGTCAGACTGTAAACGGTTTAGGTTTAGGGTTAGGGTCAGTACACCGTACACAGCCCCGAACATTGTTTTACAGCGTGCGCCAGTCACGAACCCATCCTCATGTATGTCTGCAATGACTGAAGTTGTGTTAGAGGAGGAAGGAGAAATGAATCACGATTGTGTTACGCTTACATACTAGGGGTGTAACGGTACACGTATTCGTATTGAACCGTTCGGTACGAGGCTTTCGGTTTGGTGCGCATTACAAACCGAACGATCGTTGGACCATTTTTCCTGCCGACCAAAATACGCGCTGGCGCGATCATCACAACGTAGCGCAACATCAAACAGCAAACGTAATGAAAGCGGAACGAAACTGCACTACTCATTATTTTGTGCTTCACAGACCATTTATCAGTTCGGACCATCAACATCAGCGCAGCGCGAGCCGATCGTAATCAAGCGACAATGTCACTACAGCGCTGAGAGATCCAGTAAACTAAGCATTTGAATTCGCCACTGAAGAAATAACATCGCTGCGAGATCTAGTGAGAAGCATTACAATTTCTCTGTTATTAAAGGTCCCTGGCATGAAATTTTCACTTTCTGAGTTTTTTTAACATTGATATTAGTTCTCCTAGCCTGTATTTGGTCCCCTCGTGTCTAGAATTTTCAATCGGTGTAAACCGAGCTTTGGCTATCTTTCTCTGCCTGTGAGAAAATGAGAGCTCAGAGGAGCTGATCTTGAATCTCCTCCTTATGACGTCATAAGGAGGAAAGGTTACCTCCCCTTTCTCTGTTTTGCCAGCCCAGAGAATTTGGCTCGCCCATGAGAAAAAATGAGCTAGGAAGTACGAACGCGCGAGCGCGATTTGAGTTTTTCCTCGAGAGATATAATGGCCTGCAAACGAGCGAAGCATGGCAGTTGATCAGTGTTCAGATGTACAAATGAACACAAAAGTATTTTTTAGTTCCTTCATGATCCGAGCCTCTGAAGAAACAATGGGTTAATTTTATTTTCTCTGGAAATGCGCAGACACAACTTCCTAAAGTTTTGTATGGTCCAAACATTTCGAACATCTCCTTCGAAATTCAAAACCCTGAAAGGTATATGAACTAAAATGTATACTGCTTGAGTTAGACTTGGATGAATTATACTTGGACGACGCACAGCGACGCAAAGTGAAGTCCTCAATAAAAAATCCTGCTTATACAACCCGAGTCTCCTGGTCTTCGCTTCTGAGTTTCCTACACTTTTAGAAGAAAAAGTTTACAACAGTCCTCAGGCTGTTGAGCGATCGCAACCTCCTTCTCCTGTCGGTTTCCTCCTCCTTTCCAAAGCATGCAGCTCCTCTTCTGA
>JAZAVI010000655.1:0-56917 GCA_036326025.1 Chrosomus eos | reverse complement strand
TAATACATTTTGAGCAACATGCATTAGCAACTGATAATGTAGGAAACCGCAGACAATTGTAATCAATTGCATGAATGTACCAAAGCAATCGTAACTTGTTCAAAAGAATGAGAATGAGTTTTTATGATGTGCACAAGTGACTAGATGATGCGGAGGTTGAACAAGTAGTTTTGAGAATTTAATTTCTGATCTGATCTGAAATGCACCAACGCGACTGAGATTAACTAATTATCATTGTGCACAATGTGCAGGACATTTAATGATGTCATCGTGGGTCATATTAGCTCATATTAGCCATTTCACACGTTTTCCACATTGTGGTTCCTGAGGGAACAGTTGGTTTGTGAGTTGAAACTAATTATTATATTTATAATAAACATTACATTATATTCATAAGTAAATTTAAAATAAAAACAATTAAAAAACACTTACTAAAAAATCTATTTCATCTCTTTATGATTTACCATTTATCCGGTTTCAGAAGAAAGTGTAGCGCTTAGTGTTGCTGAGAGAGAGAGAGAGAAAGAAAGCAACTCGATCAACTCCTGGAGGAGAAAGGAAGAATGACGAGGCTGAGCTGTGCTTTTCCTCTGCCGCACTAATAGCAGACAAAAGCCAGAGAGAAAGCTAAATGTAAGACAATAAATACAATTAGAAAGGATAAAGGAAAAATAAGCCTGGGTGAAGTGAATTATCTGAGTAGTGAAGATGAAGCAAAAGCCTTTGACTGTGATGTCTGCAGGAAGAGCTTGACCACCAAATCATCGCTGATCAGCCATCAACAGCAACACCAGTACCCCAACATCGTTTTGTACCAGCAAGGAGAGGCCAGGCTGCAGTGTACAGAGACAGCAAAGTCTGTGGCAGAGACCCCCAGCACCGTTGTTGACCCGACATAGCTGGATCCCAAGACAGCAGAGGCGGCTGCCAAGAGGTCCGGGGCTGTGGAAAGGTCAGCTGGGTCATCGGGTTCGGGAAGTACGCCGGTCAGACCTTCAGGTGGCTTCTAGAAAACGATGTCGGCTGGCTGGTGTGGTTGCTGTTCCAGTACTGCCAGCAGGGAGAGCAGAACGAGCTGCTGAAGTGGCAGAAGGAGCGACTGCTCGAGTACGCCAGAGATTTCCCTCCTGTCACATGGCATCTTGACAGGAGGTTGAAGGTAAGATAAACTCAGTTACCTTTTGGACCTGAGTAATTGATGTTAAGCAGTAACCAGTATTAGTAAAAGTATTATTTTATGAGATTATTCTATGGTTGTGTTTTATTTTCTGCAGAAAGCGCAATCAAAGAAACACCGGGCTCCACTGACCGTCCCCGACACCAGTGAGCCGAGTTGTTGGCTGCTGCAGGTATATTAGTATCATGCTGAAATAAACATGAAATGACTATAGTATGCTGTGGAGCTGCTAGGACTTGTGTTTGTGCCACGTGAAATTCATCAGTATGTATCAATGGTAACACTTTATTTGAAGGGGTGTGCATAAGACTGACATGACACTGTCATAAACATGACATAACACCTGTCATAAACATGAAGGAGTCTTTATGAATGTTTATGACTGTTGTCATTAAGTGTCATTCGGTAAATTATGACACTTTCAATGCAAAGTTGACATTGTTTAAAATGTCTTTGTTATGACAACTTGACATTACCCAAGACAAAAATGTCTTGATTATGACAACTTGAAATTAACAAAGACGGAAATGTCTTTGTTATGACAACTTGACATTAACCGAGAAATCATAACCTGTCAACCTGTGACAACTTTGGCCGTCATGACACCATTATAACTGTGTCATGAATATTTTACTTGTCCTCAAGTAAAGTGGAACACATTGTACTAGTTATAAAGATGTCATTAAGGGTTATTACACTGCAAAATGCTTGAAGTTTGATAATTAGACCTGTTATGACATATTTGTGACAGGTTGACAGGTTATGATTTCTTGGTTAATATTAAGTTGTCATAACAAAGACATTTTTGTCTTGGGTAATGTCAAGTTGTCATAAAAAAGACATTTTTTTGTCTTTGTTAATGTCAAGTTGTCATAACAAAGACATTTTAAACAATGTCAACTTTGCATTAAAAGTGTCATAATTTACCGAATGACACTTAATGACAACAGTCATAAACATTCATAAAGACTCCTTCATGTTCATGACAGGTGTTATGTCATGTTTATGACAGTGTCATGTCAGTCTTATGCACACCCCTTCAAATAAAGTGTTACCGTATCAAACAATGCAGTTGATACATTTTTGTGGTGTTCACCTCTTCAGAGAGTGTCCTGGACAGGTCCGAGGCGTCGGTCAGCACACAGCTGACCACCTGGGGAGACCTCACCAGCTCTGTGTGCCAGGACGACAGGCCCGGACCCTCGTCCCTCCGAGAGACCTCGGAACCCGGTGGCGTCGTGCTGGAGGGCTGGCAGAAGTTCTGGGAGCAGCCGCCTGAATCCACCACGAACATCAAGTGGCTGAAGACCAACGAGACCTATGGGCTGTTTGAGAGGGCATCCAAGTACAAGAATGTCAGGGGAGAGAAGGCCGAGAGGAAGCTCTTTAAGGAGAAGATTATTATTATTATTAATTATTATTAAGATGGAGTTCCACCCGCCTCCTATGGCCGTCAAGGGAGCTGTGCCCAACATGCGCTCCTTCACCACCCCAGGCTTCTTCTGGCGCCCGGTCGGCATGATGACGGCATTGATCCGCTGTCCCAACACCAACTGCCCCGCACCGCCAGAGTACTACCTGGAGAAGAGAGGGTACGGCAGCTACGCCAGGCAAGTGTGCGGCATGAACTTCCATTACACCCTGCTGACCGAGAGGTTGATGTGCAAACACTGTCTCAAGCTGAGGGAGGAGCCGAGCCAGGCGCACGCAGACGACAGCGACGACGAGGAGGACGACGGCGCCCACCCAGCAGCAGTACACCTGGGTGGCATACAGTCCAAAAATTCTGATGAACCACGGCCCGGCCGTCAAAAGCATGTTCCCTGCCATAATCTGCGGCAAGCGTGCTGTGGACAGGAATGTGGTCACCCTGATGAGTGACCGACTCAACGCCGTCTCAATGAGCAAGGTGCAGAGGCAGGTGCAGCAGGGCCACGACGAGTGGTACGTGGAGCGTCAGGACCTGTACCAGACTCTCCTGTACGATGCCCACACGTCGGCAGCTGGATTGTCTTCGTCTCAGCGAGGCATCCTGTCATTTGCCAGAGCAGCCGGCACTTACACACCCCTCCCATCGCCCCGTCTCCCCTTCCATCTGCTTGGGTGCTGAGGCGTGCACACCTGATCCTGGAGATGGTGAAGATGCCCGTGTACAGGGACCAAATCCTCAGTACGACTGGGGAAATCTTGTGCATCGACGGCACGTGGAAGGTATGTACAGCATAAATTATTTGTGATCATATGGAACAGACTGACTGTTGATAAACACCACGCAATGAATGTTCTGCTTTGTTTTTATAGATTCTCAAGAAGATCTACAGCGACGGCCAGGGTACCATGCAGTACGTCACCAGCGTGCTGAATGAGTGGGGTCTGTTCTTGACCAGAGTGGTGGTGAAGTCCGAGGGGTGCTACGCACGGATGGCCAGAGGTCTGGCTGCCCGCTTTCGCCGTGCCAACGCTCATGCTCCGAAGGTGGTGTACGCGGACAACAACAGCTTTTGGTGAGTTCAATAGCAGTTGAAACCTATGATAAAATGGATAATCCAACATGTAACACACCTACACAAAATGTCATGATATCATTTTCAGTGACAGCGGTTCGTCGTTCTTGGAGAATCTGTTTGGTGACTGGGTGAAGAGGGGTACTGTCATCAGGCTGGACATCCGCCACTGGCTGCACCGCTGGGACTCAACGTGATCAAGCAGAGCCACGCCAAGTACGGGGCTTTCATGAGTGCCATGGCGGGTGCCGTGCTCGCCTACAACAAGGCGGACATGATGCTCCTGGTCCAGGCGGTCAGGAACGGTAACCCAGAGCTCTACGGCAGGTACTCTGATGAAGAGATGGCCTTCCTCAAGCCTCATCAGATCAGGTCATATGTAAGGCGTATTACCCATGGGGTTGTGGTAAGTGTGGCTTTCATATTCACATATGGATTCAACTGTACTGGACTAACTGTGTGTTCACACTGCCGCCGGCGAGAGCGTCAAAGTGATTTATTGCAAAAAAAATTAGTAGGGATGAGTTCCTGGAGAGTCGATGCTGGAGCATAATTTTCCATGCACCAATAGAACATCATTGGCAGGAGTAGATCTGTCATGATGGAAGTAGCTGAAGTTAGGTTTCAGGATGGTAGACCTGGAATGCAACACGGAGAAGCTGGAGGAATTGTTACGTTGTGACATGTATCCTTGTTGTATAATCCACTGGTATGATGGTCGAATAAAGTACACGCGTCACATTTAGAGATAGGGTGTACCACCCATGGGATACCACCCTGCTCCTACTGAAGGTGCGTGTGGAAATGTTCTTCCCCGCAAACAAGGCATGTCTTGAAATATTCATCAGCTCTAAGAATATGTTGTTATTGGAGTCCACACTTTGTGCGATGTCCATGATGGTTAGAAGTAGGACAATCTTGATCATGTTGATGGATGACTGAAGGTTCCGGTATGTGAGTCTCTGCGTTGTGTTTTTTTTTTTCTTTTCTTTTGTGATAGTTGGCTCTGCAGTTGGTCTATTTGTTTTCTGGAAGGTTGTGGCTTCATACGCAGGTGAAGAGGTCAGTGCGTATGGGTCTCGGGACAGCCATCAAGTGGTATCTGCACAGAGGAAGAAAGAAAACAAAAAGACAGTAGAGCAGTATTTGTTCAAACACTATGGTTGTATCCTTTTCCGAGTCTGCTATTGTTGTCCCTTCTTTCCCTATTTCTCAATTCCTGTGACAACTAAAGAACAGTGAGGTAAGGATGGACTAGTCACTAGTGGATGGGGAAGGCCTATGAGGGAGTCTTCACCGCAGGGTTGGCCCCCGACGCCTGTTGCATTCGGTTCTTCCCTGGGCTCCTCACTGTTCCATGTCCTATCCTATCCCTGTAGGTGGGGGAACAACTTTACAGTGTGACACATGAGTCCAGGATTTCCTTCCCTGACACAATACTACAGCTGCTGTAATCAACATCACTTGATGTGGTCCGTGTCACTTATACTCTAATGGCTTGTTTCTGAATTACTTAATCATGACCCATTGACCTGGGATGTTTGCATGTCCACCTTCTGGTGGAGTCTGCCAACACGATTCAACTCTCTCTTTGGCACTCTGTACTGCCTTTGTGAGGTTTTCACAGTAAGCGATCAGGTCATCTGAGTCAATGTGTTCATCGACATTTCTAAGATCAATCACACCTGGCATCTGCACCAGTAATAATCTCATGAGGGCTCAGTCCTACTGATCTGTTAGGTGATGCTCTCATACTACCCAGTACTGCTAGCAGCGCTTCGACCCATGGTACTTCTTCCTGATTCATTTTGCTTAGCCTGGTTTTGATTGTTCTGTTCGACCGTTCAACTTGTCCTGATGCTTGTGGCCTATATGGACAGTGAAGGTTCCACTTAATCTGCAACATTCTAGACACTTCCTTGACTACCTGTTCTGTGTAACCATTCTAGCTCAAATAAAGGGAATATAATCTTAATAACTGATCAAGAATATGATCGTGAATCGCATACATAGATTGATTTACCCGTAAAGGTTATACTTTGCCAATGTATCTAAATGGACAACTAAATACAACGGATTATAATCAATTCTTCATACAGGTAGGCAAAAATCGATCAATTGTATATATCAATAATCAATCACAACAAATTATAATTACATATTAATACATCAATTGTCTAGAATAGATAGATTCTCAGGATAACCCTTAATGGAATTAATCTGTTATCAAATAATTTGTTCGTCCAGCGAACTGACCGTACGATCTTTTGTCAACCCTCAAGAGAAGTTATCCTTATCTGGCCATGAAAAAGAGCTTCCCTGTTCTATAAAAGAAAATACTATTTAAAGTATCAACAATTGTAAAGCTTGTAGCTTAGATCGAACATTTTAGGGACTTCGTAATATGAGCAATAGACAGAGTCAATAAATGAATATAATGGATTTAAGAAAGAAACTATGTATACCGGTGACTAAATTTACATGGAATAAATGTATATAACAAAATAAAGCAACAAACAATGAAAGAGAATGAGAATAAGAGAGTGATAGAAAGAGGGAGAAAATGGTCAACAGTTATGGGAAAATCACAGACAAAGGAACATTGAGAAACAACAAGGAATCAAGTCACCTTAAATGGGGCAAACAACCGTAACAGCTTTTAGATCTCGATAGGAAATAAAATACTTGCATATGGTTCTTTTAGTGGCTGAGGAAAGAAAGCTTAGCGTTCTCTTTGGTTCTTCTGGGGCGAACGGAGCCGCGGCAAGTTTAAAAGTCCCTTGAAAGTGAAGTTACCAAAGAAATAATTCAGGCTAAGTTCATTTCACTCGTCGGTGGAAATGAACAAAGGAGAATACGAAAAGGGAAAACAAAATTTAAAAAAAAGCAAACAAAAAAAACAGACCCAAAGAAGCCTGTAATGTAACTGAAGAAAAAACTGAAGACGAAACTGAAGACGCAGAGGAAACCACTGGTCATGACTTTAAAAGGGGGCCGGGTTCACACCTTCAGGGGTGAACTGATCAATCGACTTGGAGTTCTGTGAGCGGGAGAAATCTTTCTTTGTCCTGTCAAGGTGGGTCATTTGCATAGTTTATATGATAGTGTTAAAAGTTGTCATTTCTCCTTTGGAGAAATGTTATACATATAATCATACATTTTACTGTATGCTCATATATATATATATATATATATCTCGCTTGGTCAGACCAAGAGGATTCTGAAGGTATCAAGAACTGCGCGAAAAGGGCATAGGAATACAGAGATACATCTTAATGCGTAATTACAACCACTTATAGTTCATTTAATACTACGATAAAATCATAGGATACCCCAATATCACATGGGCTAGTAGGCAAACATAAAAACATATCAAATATATCTTAGTAATGTCTTTATATGAGGAAGTTAATGAAAAGTCCATGTGTGTGTGAGATGGCTTCGTAGCCTCCGAGGGGGGAGGGGCTTGGAATTCCTTTGATGCGGCCAAAGTGAGTAGAGGAGTGTACGATGGTCTCTGGAGAGGATCGCAGAGTCGTAAATGGTGTCAGAAAGCAATCTAATCCCAGACATGTTGGCACCATGCCGATAATTTAGATTGTCAAGGGTCCTGATTTTCATTAACGAGTTCAGAGTGTAAAAGCTTTGGATTTCAGAAGGAATATGCATTATTTGTGTTCAGATGAACAAACGTACTCGGTTACTAACGTAACCTCGGTTCTCTCTAGAGAGGGAACGAGTACTGCGTAATATCTTACGCTATGGGGAAAACTCTTTTCCACGAGATATTGAAGCCAAAAATTATCCTTAATTTTTTATTAATGTAAAACGCTTTGCGGCAGCAAGCAGACATAGGCGAGACAGCTCGCGCGCCTATTGGCTGCCCTGCGGCAACAGCAGCAGCCTATCGAGAGTGGCTCTGCGTGACGTCACGACGAATGGGGGCCTTTCGCGCCCATATAGTCACGTCCCGCCAGAAAGGGCGTGGTCTCGCCCTATAACCAGGCTCGATAGCTGCTCTTACGTTGGTTTTCATCGCCGAAGCGAACCAGAGCGTATTCCAAGCACGGCAAGATACGCAGTACTCGTTCCCTCTCTAGAGAGAACCGAGGTTACGTTAGTAACCGAGTACGTTCTCTTACGAGAGTATCTCTCGTACTGCGTAATATCTTACGCTATGGGGAACACAATGCAACACGCCGTGCTGGTAGGGATCCAACACCAAAGTCCCAGGGGCCGAAGCCCGGGGCGCATATAGTGCATAATCACCATACACTCACAGAGAGTGAGGGAAGAGAGGCTAGAAGCATCATTCCCTGTAAATAGCATCCGAAAGGAGCTAATCATGTGACAAATAGACCATACCGTCAGGGTGAACATTCAGCCTGAACTGGGTGGCCACAAGTGTGTCAACATTTTAATGAGCTGCTGTACCGGTCAGTGAGCAATACGCAGGTCAAACTCAGTATCCGAGCCGCACAGCGGGCAGATAGCACTGAATTTTATACCGCCAAAAGCTTAGCTTGTAAGGCGGGAACCTCCAAGTTATAGTATTTTATAAATGTAGACGGCGAGGCCCAGCCCGCGGCCATACAAATATCTTGCAGGGTAACCCCGCTAGACCATGCCCACGAGGAGGCCATGCCTCTTGTGGAGTGCGCTCTAACACCCAAAGGGCACTGTAGGCCCTTAGAAGTGTAAGCCAGCGCTATGGCACCGACTATCCATCTGGATAGGCTCTGTTTCGAAGCGGCAAGTCCCTTAGCACGGCCGCCAAACGAAACGAAAAGCTGCTCAGTCTGTCTGAAACCAGACGAGCGGGACACATAAGCCCTTAGTGCCCTGACAGGGCAAAGGAGACTCGCGTCCTTCTCCTCATTGAGAACCGGAAGGGCAGACAGGGAAATCACCTGGGCCCTGAACGGTGTGTTGAGGGATTTCGGCACATAGCCGTGCTTCGGTTTGAGTATGACCTTTGAGTCATTAGGTCCAAACTCCATGCATGACGCGCTTACTGAGAGCGCTTGCAAGTCCCCTACGCGCTTCACTGAAGCGAGAGCCATAAGAAACGCTGTCTTGAAAGACAAGTGTTTCATGTCTGACGACTGGATTGGCTCGAATGGGGCACCTTTCATGGCCTCCAAGACCGTGGAAAGGTCCCATGTCGGGACTGAAGGGGGCCTGGGAGGGTTTAGCCTCCGAGCTCCTCTAAGGAAACGCACGACTAAGTCGCTCTTTCCTAGTGACTGGCCAGACACCGGTTTTGCAAATGTTGCTATGGCCGCCACGTATACTTTGAGCGTGGAAGGGGGACCTGCCCTTATCCAGTAGCTCCTGAAGGAAGGAAAGCACTTCCGTAACCCCGCAGTCTACAGGTGAAAAGCCCTGCGCTTGACACCAAGCAGAGAACACAGACCACTTCGAGGAGTAGAGCCGTCTGGTAGACGGGGCTCTAGCCTGCGCGATCGTGTTTAACACTCCCTCTGGGAGGTCAGCGGGTACCCGTTGATGGCCCATGCGTGCAGGGACCACAAATCCGGGCGAGGATGCCAAATCGAGCCTTCCGCCTGAGAGAGGAGGTCTCTCCTCAACGGTAAAGGCCATGGGGCAGCGCTGGTCAGCTGCATCAGGACAGGGAACCACGACTGGTTTGTCCAGAGCGGAGCTATGAGTAGCACTGGGCATCCCTCCCTCCTGATTCGCTCCAACACCTGAGGCAGGAGTGAGACAGGGGGAAAAGCATATAGGGGGCGGCGGGGCCAAACATGGGCCAGCGCGTCCCGGCTTTTCGAGAAGAATCTCGGGCAGTGAGCGTTTTCTTGGGACGCGAACAGGTCCACCTGCGCTTTGCCAAACGTTTCCCACAGCAGCTGGATCGTCTGCGTGTGCAGAGACCATTCTCCTGCTGGGACGTTATTTCTGGACAGCCTGTCTGGCCCCACATTTAGGTGACCAGGCACATGCGCCGCTCTCAGCGAGAGCAGGTTGTGCTGAGCCCAGACCAGGAGGCGTTCCGTCAGCCTGTAAAGGTTTCGGGACCTGACGCCGCCCTGGCGATTTATGTACGCCACCACTGACATGTTGTCCGACCGGACCAATACGTGGTGGCCTATTATCTGGGACAGAAGCGCCTTAGCGCTTTGTCGACTGCTATTAATTCCAAGCGGTTTATGTGAAGGAGCTTCTCCCGCGCTGACCATAGGCCAGCTAGCGGTCTGCTCTCGAGCAGCGCTCCCCACCCCGAAGTGGAGGTGTCCGTAGACACCACCTTCACACTCGAGGGGATCCCCAGACTCACACCTGACTGATACCAGTCGGTTGCTTTCCATGGTTTCAGAGCCGAAATGCACTGAAGGTCGACCCTGAGGCGAAATAGACCTGCGGTCCACGCCCTGGGGGGAACTCGTGCTTTTAGCCATAGCTGCAGTGGGCGCATGCGGAGCAGGCCCAACTGGAGTACGGAGGCTGCTGTGGCCATCAGACCCAGCATTTTCTGAAACCTTCTGAGCGGGACTATAGAGCCGTGGCGGAAGGATCTCGCGACGTGCTGAATATTCAATCCGCGCTCCGGTGACAGGCGTGCCGTCATGGATAGCGAGTCTAACACTGTTCCCAGAAAGGAAATTCTCCGACTGGGGAGCAGTGAGCTTTTCGCCCAATTGACTGTAAGGCCCAGCTCCTCGAGGTGCTCGAGTAATGCGGCCCTGTGTTCTATGAGCTCCGTTCGTGAACGAGCTAGAATCAGCCAATCGTCCAAGTAGTTCAAAACTCGCATGCCCCGAAGTCTCAGGGGGGCGAGGGCCGCGTCCATGCACTACGTGAACGTACGGGGTGCTATGGACAGGCCGAACGGCAGGACTGTGTATTGATATGCCTGGCCCTCGAAGGCGAATCTCAAGAATCGCCTGTGATGGGACGCTATTTGTATTTGAAAATAGGCGTCTTTCAGATCTATTGACATGAACCAGTCTCCTTGGCGCACTTGCGCGAGGATTTTCCTGGTCGTAAGCATTCTGAACTGGCGCTTCACGAGCGTTCTGTTCAGCAGTCGCAGATCTAGAATGGGTCTGAGCCCACCATCTTTTTTCGGTACCAGAAAATATCTGCTGTATAAGCCCCCTTCGCCCTGAGATAGAGGTTCTATAGCCCCTTTTCTCAGTAGTTTCGCTATCTCGGCTCGAAGTAGATGAAACACTTCGCTTTACACCGTAGTTTCGACTCGCGCCGTATAACGGCGGGGGCGTCGAGCGAACTGTAGCGAACAGCCTCTCGTTATAGTGTTCAACACCCATTCTGATACCCCGGGAAGCCTTGACCACGCATCTGCGTGAATAGCTAGGGGTAGAATGAAATCTGGGCTCTGGCCGCGGCAGGACGGCGGCTCGAGAGCCCCTGTGTACTGGGAACACAACACCGTGTTTACAGCGTTCGAGGCGGGGGGCGCGCTGATCACAGCGGGCAGCCTGGCCGCGCTCAGCTTCTCTATGGCGGGACGCGCAGAGAAAGCGAGCGGGGCGAATCCTGTGGGATTCGGCGCGTGTGAGGGAATGTGGGCACATTTACTAAATGCGGGCACATTTACTACACTGAGAATACTGTCAGCTCGCGCCGACTAAATCACTGCTGTGTTTACAGCGTGCGAGGCGCGCGCTGATCACAGCTGGCAGCCTGGCCGCGCTCAGCTTCTCTGTGACGGGTTGTGCAGAGAAAACGAGCGGGGGCGAATCCCGTGAGATTCGGAGTGTCTGTGAGAAATGCGGGCGCGAGACAGCGGGCACATTTTCTGCACGGAGAACACTCGGCTCGCGCCGACTGAATCAACGCTGTGTTCACAGCGTGCGAGGTGCGCGCTAATCACAGCGGGCAGCCTGGCCGCGCTCAGCTTCTCTGTGACGGGTTGTGCATAGAAAGCGAGCGGGGGTGAATCCCGTGGGATTCGGCGTGTCAGTGAGGAAATGCGGGACAGCGGGCACATTTACTGCACTGAGAACACTGTCGGCTCGCGCCGACTAAATGTGTGTTAGTTTCGTTTTTACAGAAACCAAGGGACACGCATAGTGTAGTGTAAGCGGGCATGTATGGGCGCGTTCACTACATTTTCTGCACAACCAACATGAGTTGGTTTTATTTGTGCTAGCCCTGCACCGTGGCGGGCTGTGTCTGGGTGTGGGAATGGGCACTGGGACGTGGGCATTCTTACAACACTCATAACACCATCGGCCGTGGCCGGAACACCAGAAAATGCACTCTTTATTGGATTTATCTGGGTAGCCATAGAAACGGCTTTTGTGCGCAGGCAAGCGGGCTGAGACACCGGCTGCTTCACTGCGAAATACACTGGGACAGTCACAACGCATGGAACTGAACGAGCGAGAAGTTTTGGTGGAAATCCGGCAGCAGCGGGATCTGAACACCGTCACTTTCCTAGAGAGACTAGGAAGGCCTTGAGACCTCGGGCTTTACCTCAATCCTCGGCCGGGGCCCGCGCTGAGGGGGGCGGCGTCCAGCAGAGCGAGAGCGCGGTGTTTGATCTCGGGCCTGGCGGCGCTGCTAGTAAGCCGAAACGACGGCCTTTGTGCGCAGGCAAGCGGGCTGTGGAACCAGCTTGCTCACTGCGAAATACACTGGAACAGTCACATTGCTTGGAACTGAACGAGCGAGAAGTTTTGGTGTAAATCCGGCCGCAGCGGGAACTGAACACCGTCGCTTTCCTAGAGAGACTAGGAAGGCCTTGAGACCTCGGGCTTTATCTCAATCCTCGGCCGGGGCCCGCGCTGAGGGGGGCGGCGTCCAGCAGAGCGAGAACGTCGAGGAACACGGAGCGCTCGGCTTCCGTCATCTCGGATAGCGTTAACCACAAATGTCTCTCACCATTCAGGGGGGGGAAAGGCGCGGGTCTCGACTGTGACGGAGCTTCGTCTTTCCCGAGAAAGCGTCCGTCCAGCCTATTGCGCGTTAGTTGCGCGAGCGCCTTTCAGTCGAGGCCGATGTAATCCACGGCTTGAGAGAGCGGACGCATCGGCTCAGTTTCAATGCCGTCTCCGGTAAGTTCGTCGAGCTCAAGTGCGGACGCGGCGGCAGACGGCGGCCGCTGTCCGTCTGGGAGCGACTCGAGCGAAGCCGGCGAAGCTGGCGGGCGAACCGGCGAGCTTTGGCGGGCTGGAAATAGCTCGGGCGCGCGCTGGGCGCGGCGCTTCTTGCGGCGCGGCATCACGGCGGGCTGGGATGCGGGCTCGGAGAACGAAGCTAGGCGAGTCCGCAGAGTCACCATAGGCAAGCGTTCACAATGATGGCATCCGCCGTCAGCGAGCGCGATGTCCGCGTGATCCTCACCCAGGCAGGACACGCAGATGACATGTCGGTCCTCGTCGCTGAGTGGGGCTCGGCAAGAACCGCAGGAAGGCATCTTTAAAAAGACGCCGCTCTTTTAGAGGGGGTGGGAAAAAAGCAGATATGCAAGCACACACACACACTCTATGCAGAGGAAAGGATATAACGCCGGAAAGCACAGCAGGTACGGCGGCTGAAGGCGGCGAGGCCAGCGACTCCAGGCTCAATGGCACGTCCCGCTGAAGGCTACAGGTCGACGGCGCGGCTTCTCACTCTGGATCCAGCGATGCGTGAGGCTTCGCTGAAGAGATGAAAATCAACGTAAGAGCAGCTATCGAGCCTGGTTATAGGGCGAGACCACGCCCTTTCTGGCGGGACGTGACTATATGGGCGCGAAAGGCCCCCATTCGTCGTGACGTCACGCAGAGCCACTCTCGATAGGCTGCTGCTGTTGCCGCAGGGCAGCCAATAGGCGCGCGAGCTGTCTCGCCTATGTCTGCTTGCTGCCGCAAAGCGTTTTACATTAATAAAAAATTAAGGATAATTTTTGGCTTCAATATCTCGTGGAAAAGAGTTTTCCCCATAGCGTAAGATATTACGCAGTACGAGAGATACTCTCGTAAGAGAACCATGATTTATCCAGATGCTACACCTGTGAAGTGTGTACCTTGATCTGAGCCAATGCAATCTGGTAATTCCCATCTGGGAATGAAATCAGTGACAAGACATTTAGCAGTATGTGCAGCTGTAGCTGAGAACTTGTCTATTACTATCAAAACATCAGTTTTTCCTTTACAAGGAGGCAATGATATTTAGTCAACATGCAGGTGACGAAATGGATCCTGGTGGAGCTGGGGTATGTGCTGCTAGTGTAGTGGCTGCTGGTACATCATTATTTTTCTGACATGTAACACCTCTTGGCTGTTTCGGTGGCTACATTTCAGAATTTTGGATTCCACCATTGATTTGAGAACCTGTGGTTCCTCGTTGCTGGACCAGTGAACCATTGTGTATTTGTTGAGCCAAATATGGCAGCAGTGATTCGGGAGCGTCATACTTTCCCCCTTTCCAGCAGGTCCAGCAGGCGGATGAATCCACTGTGGCTCCTTTGTCTAACCATGTCCATGCTTCAGATAACAAATAACAAAATTTGTAACAAAGGATAACACATTTGTACTGGTCTTAAAGGGGTCATATAATGGTACATGCACTTTTACAAGTTGATTGTACTGAAATGTGTGTTGGCAGTGCCTGTACACATCCATCATATAATGATAAAAATCCATCCAGTGATTTTGTTTTAATCTCCTTATATGTTTTCCCCTGCCTCAAATCGAGCCGTTCTACGTCACACGGTCAGACGCCCCTCCCACGATTGTTGATTGACAACAGCGTTTCAACACAGACCCGCCCTCGCTCGTGAGTGAGTTGTCAATCATAATGCGCGCGGACCGGTGATGTGCCGAAAAGTAAGCTGGAGCACTGTCACTGAGCAGAATGGAGTCTAAGCGAAGTGGTGTTCTATTCTTTCTTGGGTGCAATAACGAACACAGCAGTCATTTTAATGTTCCTAAATCCGAACCGCTGAAGACGCAGTGGCTGAGTTTGTTTTCAAAGGGAATATTCCCCACGATCAACGTCAAAGCTTTTATGTTTGCGCAAATCATTTCACACCAGACTGCTTTATAAACGAGGAGGGTCAGTATAAAGCTGGTTTTGCTAAGAAGCTGCTCCTGAAAAAAGGAATCGATACCAACTATTTGTGTTCCTGCACCTCCAGAAGAACTGAAGTGAGTGTAGCGTTTTATTAACCTTTATATTAATATTTATATTAATCTTTGCAAATCGCTAGCTTCACAATAAATGCGGCTAAGGTTTACACTCAGGGTACATTACGGCATGTTTTCTATGTACGACGTTCTCAATATAATTCATAATCCCACGTTTATACTGAACAACGCGTTATGGTTATTGTGTTACAAACGTGTATGCACAGAACAGAGGGGCGGAGTCAGCAAAGCTAATTATCATTTAAAGGCACATGCACTGAAACGGCGTGCAGAAAACAGAGCTGTTTTTGACCAGGTAAAATAAGTGTTTTCTAACAATACTAATGAGAATTTTTAGATAAAGTATATTACAAACTTTTAATTTAGACCCTAAAGAATCATATTAGCTTGTACAAAAATGCCATTATATGACCCCTTTAAAGGTTCTTTTGGATAGAGTGAAACTCACCAAATCGTTGGTTGTACGGAAAGATTCCGTCTGGAACTCAGTCAGAAAAGTTCATTCTTTGTTGAGATCTTTGTTGAGCTTGAAGTTTAAATCTGGATTCAGGTGAGTAGCTCTATCCGGTTCACAGGGCACCAAAACTGTTGTGAACTTTTTCTTCTAAAGTATAGGAAACTCAGAAGCGAAGACCAGGAGACTCGGGTTGTATCTTAAGCAGGATTCTTTATTGAGAAGTCGCTGTTGCATAGCTGTAGTCTTTCGAGTCTAACGAAGGCAAAATACAAACTGTAGTTCATATACGTTTCAAGGGGGAGGAGTTACATAGAGCATCATGAAACAAAGCATCATGATTCAGCTGGTTACCTGATTTCATTAGCATAACAGTGTAACTCAGAGCCTTGAGATGCTAATCAAATCAGCCTGATTAGATCACTCAACATTATCATAGAGAAAAAAGGCACAGCTGTATTTTGAGAAGTGACAAAAGGTTAAGGCCAGAACTTTCTCAGTTAAAATACTATTGTATTGAAAACTAAATTAAACCTTTAATTAGGGGTGTGTGATATATATCGTCTGCGATAATATAGTAATTGTTGTTTTAACGATGTGCGATTTGACATAATCGAGTACAGCCTATCCCTGGCATGCACGCGCGCACACACACACAGTGCGGGTGCGCATTTAGAGTGCACACTTTCACTGCGTGATAGTCTTTAATTATATAATTTAGTAATATATCACACGAGTCCAGTTCTCCAAATATCAGCATGATAACAAATGTGATATTGATTATATACAAGTAGGGATGCACCGTTACCACTTTTTCCAGACCGAGTCCGATACCGATACTTTCATTTTGGGTACTCGCCGATACCGATACCGTAACCGATCAATTAATTTTCAATTCATGCATTTGTAATTTTTAAATGTATTGGTAGAGAAACCAAAATAATATCAATCATATTAGTTGTTTATTAAATTTCAACTTAATTAGTTCAACAAATATATATTTCATGCACTGCATATTTATTACTGCATAAATTAAATATATATGGATCTTTTTGTAAAGTTGATAGAGGTAGCCTATTTAGCCAAGAGCAGAGAGTAATTTATTTGTCCTTTGTTTGATTAACATTAAAACACAGCAGCAGATTTATTAAAGTGCCGCCCCTTTAAGGCCGAACGCACGGACGCCATTTGAATTATACTGTCTACGTTCACTTGAGATATATAACAGACTTTTACTAGGATACTCGCCAATGTGTTTTTACATAGTTTTGTGTGAATTCCTCCGTACAAGCGCAATGCGTGAAAGACTTCCATTCAGTATTTGTGCGCTGTCTGGTGGTTTTCGGGGCGCGCGCTGTGGATGTTTGAAGTTCATGGAAATTCTTGACCTGCAAATTTCCTGTAATAATGTAGGCAACCACTCGTTAAACATAAGTAAGGTAACAGTTCATGTTTTACTTACATATACGATTTAGTTTTAATCCAAATAACACGTGCTGAGTGAATGATCCGCAATCAACAGCATTCAACAGAAGTGCGCTCTCTCTCTCTCTCTCTCTCTCTCTCCCTCTCTCTCTCTCGTCGGTTAACGTTATTAATAAGCTACATGCCTCGTTTTAGTTGATTTGCCATTGACATCCGACTGAACTACAAACTTTCCACTGATGTCTGAGAAAAAGGGATGCGCTCGACCAGCTCGCGTGTCTGTGTCATAGCGTGCTCAATCCTCTGCGTGTTTTTCTCTTATCAGCTTGCGCACCATATAGTTATATAGACGACGCGTTAATATATTCTGTTTAATATTCCACTGTTAAGATACATTTATTTCATATACAGCCTTCTTTTTTTATCCCCATTATAATTTCTGACACTGTACACATGCTGCCTGGTATCGGTTGTTGGTATCGGGGCATTTTTACGAGTACGAGTACAAGTACATGAGCTCAGTATCGGGCCCGATACCGATACTGGTATCGGTATCGGTGCATCCCTATATACAAGTTTAATAAACAAGAAGGTAATATTAAGTGACTTACATTTTAGACACCATGCCTGTTTTTGCTCTATTTCGCGAATGAAAATAGTTCAAAACAAAGCAACACACAACGGTGCTTCTTACTGAGTGAATCAGCTTTTTGAACAAATCAGTTGACTAGGGTAGATTAAAGCTGCGTCCCAATGTGCATACTATCCACCCTATCTGCCCTAAATAGTATTGACAATTACTAATGTCACATACTATTTAGGATGGATAGTATGCACATTGGACAGATAGGATGGATAGTATGCACATTGGGACAGATAGGGTGGATAGTATGCACATTGGGACAGATAGGGTGGATAGTATGCACATTGGGACAGATAGGGTGGATAGTAGGGATGGCCCGATACCGATACTGGCATCGGGCCGATACTGTCCTCATATACTCGTACTCGTACTCATAAAAAATTGCCGATACCACGCACCGATACCACGTACATTTTGCGAAACGAAACTGGCCGCCGTGAGTGCTTTGTCGAGGTGAACTGAGGCATAGGAGAGTATAATGTCAGCAGTTTGGGCTCATTTCAAGATAAAGGATGATGACAACAGCAAGGCAGACTGTAAGTTATGTTCAGCTAAGGTGTCGAGACAAGAGGGAAGCAATCTAATTAAACATCTGAATACACACAGTTTAGTAAAGCTAAAGCAACTCACCAGCCAACATTAACAGGTTTTACAGAACCGCGAGAAGATGTCCAGAGATAATCCACGGGCAGATAACAATAACACAAGGAATTGGTAGGCCTGTAAATCAATAGTCAAATAGTCAATAAAAAGGGTAACGTTAGCGATAAAAAAAAAGAGCTCTGATATTTTTTTCCGGCCGCGATAATTTCCATTTGCATGCTCGTTTGTTTTCCTCGTCTCTCTAGAGCCTGGATGACAACTCTCGGTTCCTTAGCGTAAGAAAAGTGAACTGGAGCTTAGATTCTCTGCCCGAGCCCGTTATTTCCAGACACTATCCTCGGGCCGGGCCCGGCCTTTGAGAGACGTGCACTCCCAACGCAATAGAGTGCGGCGCGGCACTAGATCTGGCCGAGCGCGAGCGCGGGCGGTAGCTGCTAATGCACTCACACTCTGTGTGTGCGGGTTGTGGGAGACAAAAACGATTCGCGGGACTCCCGCAAACTAGAAATATCTATGAATAAAACATAAAAACGAATAGATTTTTATTCATCTGTTGCAGAAAAGCAACAAGAACAACTAAAACAAAATAGAAACGATTTACAGGCCAGAGTTTCTATTCATAACATGGTGCAGCTTTGAGCGATGTAGCCAATCACAGACATATGTGTTGACTTCTTGAACGCTGTGAGGGACCGAGAGGTCAGGAACAAGGAACACAAGCTTTATAATGAAAAATGGGTTTTTATTTGAACCCCAAAATAAACAACTTTACAAACTCATAAACTTCTTACAACAAAAATGAAATAAACTAAACAAACAGAAAATGAAGTCAGAAAACAAGTAGACAAAAACAACCAAACAAACTAAAACTGACTTGCTCAAATGAACAAAGCAACAGCTTATAAAGGAAAGGATGGGCCCATTACAAATTAAGAGGGAAAACAATTTAACTACACATTCAACATACAAACTTAAGTAAATCAAAAATCAAGTCAAAATAGAGATACATAATAAATAAAGATAATGAAAGCAACATGAAATCAAATACCATAAATATTTAACTAAATAAATCAATTAATAAAGACTGACGTTTCTTCCTCCCCCGGACCACTCCCAGCAATGGTATGTTCGGGCGGAACCAATATCCCTTAAAATCTCTGTTCCTGCTCGGACTCTAATTTCCATCGCGCCAGGATGCGGCCGCAGTGGACCATGCCTGAAGGTCACGGTAAACTTAAACTCAAAATAGAAACAAATATAAGTGACAGGTACAATGTAACTAATTTGTGTGCACTTCAAATCAGTAACAAAGTAAATAAAAGTGTGTTGTAAATGTAAACTTAACAATAAAGAATTAATGTTGTTGTTTGTTCCGTGTGTTTGTCCCATTATACTTAAATAAATGTGATTGACAAAATAAGGAAAGAAACTTAATGATTCTTAAATTAATTAATGAATGTCTGTGTAAATGAATGTGTGTGTGTGTGTGTGTGTGTGTGTGTGTTGTGTGTGTGTGTGTGTGTGTGTGTTGACACATTACCGCTCTTGTGCGGACTCCACTTGGGCCGTCACATTTCCCCCCCCTTCAGAAATCTCGCCAGTAGAGCGGGAGAGATAGTCAGCAGTACAGTTGACTTTACCAGACACATGTTGTATCCTGAATCTGAAGGGCTGCATGGCGAGATACCATCTTGTAATCCTTCCATTAGAATCCTTCATTTTCTCCAACCATTGCAAGGCTTTGTGATCAGTCTCCAGGGTAAACTCACGGCCTAGTAGATAGTATCGTAGGCAATCCAACGCCCACTTTATGGCTAAACATTCCTTTTCCACCGTTGAATAACGTACTTCTCTTGGAAACAATTTGCGACTAATATAAGCCACTGGCTGTCGGTTCTCTGTTGGCCCTTGCAATAGGACAGCTCCTACTCCTCTCTCAGAGGCATCAGTCTGTACAATGAAAGGTTGACCAAAGTCAGGATTGTGTAGTACAGCGCTAGTTGTCAAAGCTCCCTGGATGTCTCGGAAGGCTTTCAATCTCTCCTCAGTCCACTGTAGTTGGTTCGGACAACGTGCCCCCACCATGTCTGTTAGTGGAGCAGCCCTGCTGGAGAAGTTAGGGACAAAGCGATGGTAAAATCCAGCCATACCCAAGAAAGATCGCAGATCCTTATGTGTCTGGGGCACCACACACTTTTCCAAGGCTTGAACTTTCTTCACCTGCGGTCGCACAACACCCTGGCCAATGACATAGCCCAGGTATTCAGTCTCTTGTTTAGCTATAGCACACTTGGTGGGGTTGACAGTTAGGCGGCATTCTGAAGATGCTGCAAGACTTCCTTGAGATGCTGCACATGTTCCTCCCAGGTGTTACTGTAAATTACAATATCGTCAAGATATGCAGCAGCAAAAGGTAAACCACGTAATACTTGGTCTATTAACCTCTGAAAGGTCGCCACGGCCCCATGCAGGCCAAAAGGTAAAACCTGAAATGGAAAAGGCCCCTTGGTGTTCTGAATGCAGTCAAGGGCCTCGAGGAGGGAGTCAGTGGAATTTGCCAATAGCCTTTAGAAAGGTCCATTGTTGTCAGATATTGGGATTGTCCCAAACGATCAATTAGGTCACTTATGCGAGGGGTAGGGTAGGAATCAAACTGTGATACTGAGTTCAGATATCGAAAATCAATACAGAACCTTATACTCCCGTCCTTCTTTGGCACAAGGACGATGGGGTGACACCACTCACTTTTCGAAGGCTCAATGATGCCCAAACGAAGCATAAGATCCACCTCTTCCTCCAAAGTCACCTGGAATTTCTCAGGTATCCTATAACTCTGGCGTCTCACGACAGCATCAGGTTTCAGTACTACACCATGTTCAATCAAGTTGGTAAACCCAGGATATTCAGAAAATACCTTCGAAGTGAAGAGAACTTGTACCTGCGACCGCTGGGAATCTGTTAGATGATCTAACCCGATGTCCCCAGGAATGGGCTGTGGCAGATACTGCTCATCGGATTCTTCCTCTTCAATACTACGAATCATCAGTGACTGTGACTTTTCAGGACGGGGAACCCACTCCTTCAACAGGTTAACGTGCAAAACCCGACTAGATCGATCTTGACCCGGCATACTGATTTCATAAGTCGTAGGACCCAGCCGTTTCTTGATGTCGTAAGGACCCTGCCATTTTGCTAGCAGTTTACTCTCTCGGCTGGGCAACATGACAAGTACCTTTTTACCGACCTCCAGATCTCTTTCTCGAGCCATAGGGTCATACCAGGTCTTCTGCTTTTTCCTGGCCTCCACCAAATGATTCTGAGCCAAAACAGTCATCTTCTGCAAGCGTTCCCTCATTTGCAGAACATAGGAGACAACACTAGTGGGCTCTTTCTTTTCAGGACTCCCTTCCCACATCTCCTGGAGCAGAGCCAAGGGGCCCCTGACATCACGGCCATACAACAGCTCGAAAGGAGAAAAGCCTGTGGAAGCCTGAGGGACTTCCCGATAAGCGAATAGAAGATAGGGCAACCATTGATCCCAGTCTTGACCAGTTTCACTGACAAACTTCCTTAACATCTGTTTCAAAGTCTGGTTAAATCGCTCAGTCAACCCATCTGTTTGGGGATGATAGGGAGTAGTACGCAGACTCTTAATTCCTAAGAGCTGGTAAACCTGTTTCAACAACGTAGACATGAAATTAGTGCCCTGGTCGGTTAGAATTTCTGCTGGAAATCCGAACCTGGAAAATAACTGGACCAAGGAAGTAGCTACAGGTTTCGCCTTCACGGATCTCAACGGAAATACCTCTGGGTATCTGGTGGAATAGTCCGTTATTACCAGCATGAAACGGTTCCCTGAGCGACTCCTCTCCACTGGACCAACGACATCCATTCCAAGCCTCTCAAACGGAGTACCAATGATAGGAAGTGGTTGTAGTGGTGCTTTTGACGGACGTCTGAGGGACACCTTCTGACAAACAGGACAGCTTTTACAAAATTGGGCCACATCTACTCAAACCAGGCCAGAAAAAACACTTTTTGATTCTTGCAGTGGTCTTGTTCTTCCCCAGGTGGCCAGCCCAAGGAATCGAGTGACTCAGATATAACACCATCTCTCGAACACACTGTGGAACCACAAGTTGTTTCTGGACCCCAATTTCTCGATAGAGTATTCCCTTTGTGATCACATATCTGGCTGTACTGTCATCTAGAGGTTTCTCTCTCACCTCTGCAGCTCTTGAGAAGCACTCCGTGAGACTAGCATCTTCCTGCTGCATCTGAATGATGTTGGTAGGCATCTGGAAGTTCACAGGTAAGTCACAGGCCATATTTTCAGACACTGTATAAGCAGCATATTTTACCTTCTCTTGTCTTTTTTCTCTTCTAGTCTTTCTCCTCTTCGACTCCACGGTCTCAATCTCTGCATTGAAGAAAGGTAAAGTACTTAGTGTGTGTTCAATCCCCTCTGACTGGTTCGCCTTTGCTCTGGTCACCACCACGTTACACTGTCGAGTCGGGTGCAACAGCTCCAGCAGCACTGGTATATCTCGACCCAAAATCACAGGGAAAGACAAGTTATCAGCCACCCCCACCTTCACCAGGTACGTCTGCTCTTCTATTTTGACATAGACATTGGCGGTAGGTAACAGTCTCTCATCTCCATGTACACAGCAGATAGGCAATTTGTTGACTGTGCTGATCAAAGAGGGTGATATAAACTTTCTTCTTACCAGCGTTTGATCACTGCCGGTGTCAATCAAAGCAGTCAATTTCTCACCATTTATCTCCACATTTGTAGTTCTCAAAGAGCTTCGGGATTTGGTTACATTCCTACTTGGTACAAAACATAGCTGTGTAACCTGAGCTGAGATCTTTGGACAATTTGGTTTAGTGTGCCCTTCTTGACCACACAGGTAACATATGGGAGGTCGTTTAGGAACAAAATTTAATTTGGCTGAAGTAGGTTTCCCCATGTAGGGCTTACCAGACCCCTCCACCTTCCTTTGCTGAAAGTGAGGCATGTCGAGAGAATGGCGGTCATTAACAGGTTTCCAAGCCCACGGCTTACTCTTTCCTCTAGCTGCAACAAACACATCCGCCAGAGACGCTGCTTCCGCTGCGGTGCTGGGATCTCGCTCTCGAATCCACACCTGGAGTTCAGGGGACAGCATTCTAAGATATTGCTCCATGATGATGATTTCACTCACCTCCTCCACTCGTTTCCTCTTGGGCTGGATCCACTTTCCAAAGAGTTCTTTGAGGCGGTTATAAAGTTCTATTGGACTCTCTGATGGATCTACTGATAAGGAACGGAACTTTTGTCGGTAAGTTTCAACATTGACATCATATTTCTTTAAAATAGCACACTTCACTTTGTCATAGTCAGTAGACTCGTTCACGTCCATAAGGACGTAGGCTGCTCTTGCTTTACCAGTCAGCAAAGGGATTAAATGCCAAACCCAATCAGTTTTAGTCCACCTACAAGCAACAGCAATCCTTTCAAAGGTAATAAGGAAGTGTTCTACGTCATCAGTGTCACTCAGCTTCTCCAATCGAGGCATCTGAGATAATGGTGGGCCTACATTGTTCCCAACTTGAGCAAAACTCTCCTGATGTACTGAAGCCACAGAGTTTCCATCTGAATCTAAATGATCCACATCGTCCCTTCCCCGGGACTCCCGATCAACATCAGGTAAGTGAAGATTAGGAGAGGTGCGTGCTTGGACCTCCATTTGCAAAAGACCGAACTGGTGCTGGAGAGCCTTAAACCGTCGCTCCTGATCCGCCTGCTCCTGCTGTCTTGCAGTCTCCCGGCCTTCCGCCCTGGCCATGTGGACTCGAAGCAGACTTGCCAACTCAGTCACCGAAACTTTTCTGTCTCCTGTTGTCTCGCCTTCAGCTCCTTCTACCATGTCCTGGTTATCCTCATCCCTTTCTTCCTCTTGCTGCAAAGGAGGAGCCTTAGACACACCTTTCTTTAAGGTACGGCTCATAATGACAGGGGGGGGGGGGGGGGAGGAGAAAAAAAAATCAGCCACGAGGGGCAGAAAAAATAAATACTGCTTAGTGTCCTTGACCGACTGAAATATCCCACCGCTGCCACCATATGTGAGGGACCGAGAGGTCAGGAACAAGGAACACAAGCTTTATAATGAAAAACGGGTTTTTATTTGAACCCAAAAATAAACAACTTTACAAACTCATAAACTTCTTACAACAAAAATGAAATAAACTAAACAAGCAGAAAATGAAGTCAGAAAACAAGTAGACAAAAACAACCAAACAAACTAAAACTGACTTGCTCAAATGAACAAAGCAACAGCTTATAAAGGAAAGGATGGGCCCATTACAAATTAAGAGGGAAAACAATTTAACTACACATTCAACATACAAACTTAAGTAAATCAAAAATCAAGTCAAAATAGAGATACATAATAAATAAAGATAATTAAAGCAACATGAAATCAAATACCATAAATATATAACTAAATAAATCAATTAATAAAGACTGACGTTTCTTCCTCCCCCGGACCACTCCCAGCAATGGTATGTTCGGGCGGAACCAATATCCCTTAAAATCTCCGTTCCTGCTCGGACTCTAATTTCCATCGCGCCAGGATGCGGCCACAGTGGACCATGCCTGAAGGTCACGGTAAACTTAAACTCAAAATAGAAACAAATATAAGTGACAGGTACAATGTAACTACACTGTAAAATCAAATCATACTCCTTACTATAAAAATACTAGTAGGTTTACTTGATTTTAACCAAAATGTTGAGTTTACTACAAATTTGATAGTGTTGCTGAAATATTAGCTCCCATAACTAACGTAGTTTAAGTAAAATTACTCAAAATGTCCAAGAGGTGCTGTTACGCATGCGTACTGGTCCACAATTTCCCCCTCCCCCACACACAGCACAGAAGCACATGCAGCTTTTGCCGAGAGGATCACACTTCGTGAAGTTCAAGGTAAACTCTTTTAATTTAAACCTCATTTTCTAATTTGTTTGTGTGCTAGTCTTAATAATCGTTACATTTTCTGCACGTTGTTAATTGCATTCTGTTTTGTTGGATATAATAGAAGAAACCGTTAAGAACTTAAACAAACACGTTTTGACCACTGCGCATGACGCATGAAGCAATTTATGCTTAAACTAGTTATTTGCCGCTTTATATCTGTAAATCCAGCTGCCTGGTTGCCTATTAATTACTATTAACGGTAATTAATTGATTTGTTTTAGTGATGGGCAAGGTTAGCCTGTAATTTGAACTGATGATTGGTCATAAATGATTATGCAGACGCGAATGATTCACGTTACAGAATTCAAAATTCGGTGACAACTCTACAAAACGTGTCAAATTGGTCACCTCGTTTTGAATTGTGTGTTTATGGAATTATTTTCGTTGACGCTCAGCATAGGCCTACTGTAGTAACATAGCTGAACGCGCCAATTTCGAAAGGGTCAGCTCAGAGACACGGCTGCATTCACTCTAGAGAGCGCGCAATCCAGGCAAAGTAAAAATGGATGGAAAAGACCGCTAACAGATCAGTTATTTTAAAATCTTTAAAATAACAATTTTAACTTGACAGGGCACGTTAAAAATGCAACGATAAATGCTGAACTCTAGTCAGGCCGGTTGCTTCGAAAATTAAATGCGTGCTTTTTATGATAATTACGGCAATATGCAGGCAGCACAGCAAGGAAATTGTGAGGTATTTTTTTATCGAGTTTGTTACGGAGTATTTAGCAGACCTTTTGAACCCACTCCTCAAGTAGAGTATAAACATATAATATAACATTTTATATAACATTTGTATAAACTTATTTAAATATAAGTTAGCTTTAACAGTCTTAGTTTTAAAATAATAGCCTACCTAATGCATGTGCTGTTTCCATTGAACTCATTGACCAACTGCTTTGCATGTGTCCCACAATTTGGGAAAAAAAGAGAGGGAGAGAAACACTGGTCTATGCATCTGATTATGTTGTTTGTTCATTGACCTTTGATTGATGGAATAACATATTTTTTATTTATTTTTGATCTTTTAGAATACCAGTTGATGAGCTGCTATGCAGTGGAAATGTAAGTTATGCACTTACACATCAGAAAAGAGGGCACAACTTCTTAAACACTACCGCATAAGCCATGGAACATATTCACGAATTGTTCCAGTACCATGTCTCCATTCTGAGTGTCCATGTACTTTTAAGTCATTTAATGCATTAAAAGTGCATTTATCAAAAATCCATTCCCAGCATAGAACTGCAGAATCAAGTAGTTCCGGTCATGCTTTAGTTTGTTACAAGTGCCATGTTTGTGACTTAACTGAGCCATGTAGCGAGTCAGATTATTTTGCCCATTTGCGTACTCATTTGAGGAATAATGAGAAAGTTCAGTGTCCTTTCAAAGACTGTTCATTTGAGACTAATGTGTATTCCACGTTTAATGCACATAAAAGTAAGGCACACCACCACCACTGCTATAAAGATTTTAAAGTAGGGGTTGTTTTAAGCACTCAATGTAGTCACACAGAAGAAGATACAGCTTATCCACTTGTTGACAGCTCAGGCAGTGAAGATGATTGTAATGTGGCAGAGGAACAACACAATTTGGATGACACAAAACAAAAGTTGGAACACAATTTGGCATCACTTTTTCTGAAAATGCAAACAATCTTGCATATTTCTGATAGTGCGACACAAGAAATTATCCAACAGTTGAATCAAATTCATTTATTGTCTGGGCCACTGTTATATAGCACAATACAGCAGACTATTGTTAAGCACTGCGGTAAGGTAGAAAGCACAGTTGTGAAAGAGCTTGTCAGGACAGTTACTGACACCAGTGTGCTGTTACACTGTACAAAGGAAGGAGGTCCTCTATCCACAACTAATAGGAGAGCATCATACTTTATGAGTGAATTTCCAGTTGTTATTCCTTTTGAGTACAAAATAGATGGAGATGATCAATATTGTGTGTATGTCCCAATTATTCAAATGTTGCAGAAATTGCTAAATAAACAGGAAGTTCTTGATGAGGTGCTGGGTGCTGGTGAGACCTCAAGGGGATACAGTAGTTACAGGGATGGTACCCATTATAGAGATAATTCATTTTTCGCAGAGGGTGATTGTAGAATATCCCTTAATCTCTACATAGATGATTTTGAAGTGGCCAATCCACTCGGAACATCACGAAAAAAACACAAATTGTGTGCAATCTACTGGGTTCTTGCAAACTTGCCTGCAAAACACACATCATCTTTGCACACCATTCAGCTAGCTCTTTTGTGTAAAACAAATGTAGTTAAGCAACATGGCTACTCAAAAGTACTCCATCCACTAATTGAAGACCTGAAATGTCTTGAAGAGCAGGGAGTATATGTTGAGCAGTTGGGATCATGTGTAAGGGGATCTGTTCTGCATGTCCTGGCAGATAATCTGGGTGCCCATTCTTTGGCAGGATTTCAGGAGAGCTTTAGAGTGAATTTTCCTTGTAGATTTTGCATGGCCACAAGGGATGACATTCAAGTCAAAGAAGTTGGGTCTGGCTCTTTTGAAATGAGGACAAAAGAAAAACACCAACAGCATGTTCAAGATGTTCTACTGGATAGTACTTTGGTGGCACAGTATGGTGTGAAGAGTAGCTGTCCATTGAGTGACAATTTGAAACACTTTAATGCAATTGGTGGTTTCCCCCCAGATCTGTTGCATGATCTCTTGGAGGGTGTTGTTCCTGTAGAGATGGCGGTGTGTTTGCAGGATTTAATTGGCAAACATTACTTTTCCCTGGATTCCTTAAATGGTGCCATCAAACAATTCCCATACAAATTTTCAGACAGGACTGACCAGCCACAGCCAATTCCAAAATCATACACAAGTAAGCGAACAATAGGGGGAAACGGCCATGAGAATTGGGCCCTCTTGAGGCTCCTCCCACTCTTGATTGGCCATAAAGTGGGAGAGAATGACCATACCTGGGAAATTCTAATGTTGTTGAAAGATATTGTTGAATTGGCTTTGTCTACTCACTTTTCTGATGACACTGTGGAATTCTTGAATTGCAAGATCTCAGAACACAGAGCTTTGCTTAAAGAAGTGTTTCCAAACTTTGTGCTGCGTCCAAAGCATCACTACATGGAGCATTATCCTCAGCTGATCAGAATGTATGGGCCATTGAGGAATTTATGGACAATCAGATTTGAGGGGAAACATAAATTCTTCAAAAAAGTGATCCGTGATGCACAAAATTTCAAAAATGTCCCCCTAATGCTGGCCAAGAAGCATCAAATGGCAATTGCCTATCACATGGATGGCAGTTCTTTTTTCAAGCCAAGAGTACAAATGGACAGGGTCTGTAGTTCACTTATCACAGCCTTTCCTGAAAATGTTCAGGAATATCTAGAGCTGCGGAGTCCTAATTGTAGTACTGTGCTAGTTTCATCCAGTGTTTACATTGATGGAATTAAGTACTGCCCAAACATGGTGGTTTCAGTTGGATCTTGTTCAGGTTTGCCAGAATTCAAGCAGATTGAGAAAATCTTGACGATCAACACTGACATTATTTTCCTGTGCAAACCTCAGACTGCATGGTACATTGAGCATTTGCGCTCTTATGAATTGTGCAGCTTACATTCACTGCAAGTTGTTTTGCCATCTGAACTAAATGACCCCTTCCCTTTGTCAGTTTATAATCTCCGAGGCCAATTCTATGTCACATTGAAGTATTACATCTGCTGCTAAATGACATTCTGTTGTATTATGGCTTTTTTTTTTTTTTTTACTACTTTTCTTTTTTTTCCCATTTTAGAATTTCACTTAGCCATGCCGATGATACTCCGCGTTATTGTGCACGACAGTGACATCAGAAAAGTAACCATTCCTGAAAAACCAGCTGATGTTGATGCTTTGAAACATGTGTTGCAAGAGAAGCTGCAGCTCACCTACGCGTTCAGTGTCCAATTTGAAGACCCTGACTTTAATAATGCATTATGTAATGTCAGTGACATTAATGATTTGCCAGAGAGGGCAACACTGAAAATAATTCCTCAACAAACATCTCCCTCCTCAAGTCAAGCTAGCACTGTACTTCTCTCAGGTTCTGATACATCAGAGCAGTTGTCTGCTGAACGACAGCTTGAATGGCCTGAAGAATTTGAAATACCCAAATTATCTGTCAATGTTGAGTACCGTCTCCGTCAGGGAAACCTTGCTTTTTTGAAGGATGGAACCAGTGGCGGCGTTTCACAAAAACCTAGAGTATGGCATTCCCTCTGGCATAACGTTAAATTACATAGAACAACGATATTACCGAACGATATACCTCACATTAACAAAATGCACAAAGCGCGTTGTGTCAGGAGGGAAAGAAAATAAGGATCCTCACAGCTTATTAGGCCAGACAGAATCGCGGAGGCGATTGGCATCACAACTTGAGTTTTATTCACCAATCAAATTCGGGGCAACTATCTGTACCACGCTCCGTCCACATCGTTATCAAACAAACAAAACCAGGTACAGTAAAATGAACGTGAGTTGAGAGCGTACATTTGCACTACGTGCCTGTCTTTTTAGCAAAAAGATACCTTACACAATGAATGTCTACAGTGGTGTAGGGCGAGGGCGTGAGGTGCTTGAAAGCAGCTTATGACGCGTTTGACCCGAGTTCGAATCCGCCTTTTGCCGAACTCTCTCTTCTCCCTTTTCCCAACACCGAAACCGTGATATGGCTTTGTGCCTTTAAAAAACAGCACAAGACTGTAATTAAGTAGCCTATATAGCCATTCTGTTTGTGCTGCGTGATTTAAAGAAAAGTGCACACTTTGCTCACGCAATCAGCATGGTGATCTGGTGTTTTCTCCAAAATAAAACCTTTATTTCTTGCAAGTGAAGAAATTAAGACTCATTTATATGAAACGAATATTTGATAAATAAATAAGCCCAGATTTTACAGTGGGAAACCATGTTTAATTACTCCAGCATCATTTACTGTAAACTGCATTTATGACAAACAAAGAACTACACAGATACTTTAGGCCTACACGGTCTATCAATAAATGCATGCACGTTTTCATCTGCTTTTGTTCTGACGCTGACGCTGCGGAGAAGATGAGATGAGCTTTTTTTTAACGACTTTAAAAGGTGACGACTGACTGAGCGATCACGAAACGCACATTTTTGGGAGGGCTGGGGTGAAAATTTGGGGGGTTTAAAAAGCCCTTTTAAATTTTTTAACGAGCATCATCATCATCAGCTGATGTTACTCTGACTGCTAGGGTATGGCAATGGCCATACTCTGCCATACGCAAACGCCGCCCCTGGATGGAACAGCTCTTAATGTTGGAAGAGACATAAAACATGACATACTGGAAGCACTTGCTGGGGCCATGTACACCTTTAAGGCATATCCAAGAGATGAAGATTTTGCCCAAGTTGCTGCAGCTCTAATCAAAGCACATCCCTGTTTGACTGAACAGGGCTCTCCAACAGGCTCAGCTGGCTGGAAAAACAGCCTGAAATTTAAAATGGCCAACTATAGAACAAAACTGCGTAAATGTGGCTGTAGTGATGTTGCAGTTGGTGGAAAGAGAGGTGCAACGATGGCAACAAAGTCAGGCTTTAAAAAACCCAGGCGATTTGAATTAAATTTCTTGCCAAACTTTCCTAATGGGGAAGATGAAGAAAGTCAAGAATGCACAAGAATAGAACTTGTAGAAGAAATGAAAAAGAGGCCCCCAAACGTGAGCCTGATTGGCAAGAAGATGGACAGCACATTTGCTTTGAGACGGAAAGAAATCATCCACTCTGAACCTCCTGTTTGTGAGATTTTGAAGAAGTGGCCAGCACTTTTCACGGAAAGCCAGGTTTGTTTTCTTTTCCTCTTAAAAACCCTGTGTTTTTTATGAATTATGTGTTTTAATGTTAACAATCACTCTATGTTTGTGTTTAGATCTTTGCAGAATTCAATCGCATATCTGGGAAAAATCTGAGATCTCAGTTCTACGCAGCGTTGGACACACACTCTGCACGCTTGTTTGAAATTTTCCGGAAAAAAGGAGGAAACCAGGGAAGAATACTTGATGAAATTTTGCAACAAGTTAATTCAGAGGTATTCTTTTATGATGCTGTCTTTGAATCATGATTTGCATATGATTGATACCCTCGGCCAATAACGTGTCTACCTGTCTACTTTTTCTTAGCCATCTGATGTAACATTTGCTCGCACCGCAGTACTTCAGGGACTTCCAATCCTCTTGGGGGATGACCCAGAGGAATTTTTCAGGACGTGCTTTGTAAGTAATGATATTGGTGTTTCTGCTTTCTTAAAGGATTAGTTCACTTTTTAAAAAACTTTTGCTGATAATTTACTCACCCCCATGTCATCCAAGATGTCCATGTATTTCTTTCCTCAGTCGAAAAGAAATTAATGATTTCGATGAAAACATTCCAGGATTTTTCTCCATATAATGGACTTCAATAGTGGCCAAAACGGTTCAAGGTCCAAATGAGTTTTCAGTGCAGCTTCAAATGAATTCAAACGACAAATGACGATACCAGACGATGAATAAGGGTCTTATCTAGCGAAACGATGCGCCATTTCGAAAATAAATAAAACAGTTAAAGTATTATTAGCACAAATGCTCGCCTTGCTCTGTCCTGAGATAAACGTTCGTGATTCTCCTGTTCGAACTCGTTCATTAAAATGAACAAATCTTTTTTCGAGCCATTTCGTTCGTTGAATGAACAAAATGACTCGAAAAAAGACTCGTTCAAAATGAACAAATCTTTTTTCGAGTCATATCGTTCGTTGAATGAATAAAATGACTCGAAAAAAGATTTGTTCATTTTAATGAACGAGTTCGAACAGGAGAATCACGAACGTTTATCTCAGGACAGAGCAAGGCGAGCATTTGTGCTAATAATACTTTAACTGTTTTATTTATTTTCGAAATGGCGCATCGTTTCGCTAGATAAGACCCTTATTCATCGTCTGGTATCGTCATTTGTCATTTTAAGTCATTTGAAGCTCCACTGAAACTCATTTGGACCTTGAACCGTTTTGGCCACTATTGAAGTCCATTATATGGAGAAAAATCCTGGAATGTTTTCATCGAAATCATTAATTTCTTTTCGACTGAAGAAAGAAAGACATGGACATCTTGGATGACATAGGGGTGAGTAAATTATCAGCAAAAGTTTTTTAAAAAGTGAATTAATCCTTTAAATTGCCATTTTGTTTTATTCCATGAGAGTATAGCTCATGTTAGGAAATAATAATTCTGGGTATACTTTTTGTAGTTTTGCAGTAGATACTATATTTGTCTCTTGTGAAACAATTCTGAATCGGATTATTCCTTCTTTACTTAGGATGTGGATGTAGAAGCAGACTTCAGTGAAGTAGATGTTGGCCTGCTCACAATTGTACCTGAAGAAATGCCTGCCAATCGTCCAAATGCCCTTAACGTGGACGCAATGAGAGCAATCGTTTTGGAGGGAACAATTGTCGTGGATGATGTCCCAAATTTGCCACATGCTGTATGTCTCCTTTTTGCCTTAATCTATGCGCTAAATTTAGACTACCCAAAGACAATGAGGAACACGTTTGATTTTATTCAGCGGGTATTTCTGTCTTTGGGAGGGAAGAATCTTAAACCCAAACTACAAACCCTTAAAAATCAGCTTTTAAGCTGAACTTGTGTCTCTACTTTCTGCCTTGGATACCTAAGCTGTTGTGTTTAAGGAGATAGTTCACCCCAAAATGAAAAATCTGTCAGTAATTACTCTCTCTCATGTTGTTCCAACCCCGTAAGACTTTCGTTCATCTTCGGAACACAAATTAAGATATTTGTGATTAAATCTGAGAGCTGGATGACTCCGCCATAGGCTTCTAAGGGATTGAAATTGCCAGCTGAAAAGTTATTAAAGAAATCGTTAAAATAGTCCAAGTGACTACAGTGGCTCAATCTCAAGTTAATCAAACGACAAGAATGCTTTTTGTGCGCAAAAAAACAAACAAAAATAACAACTTTATTCAACTATTAATTTCCTCCTTTATCGGCCTCGAGTGAGTTCTCTCTAGTGTAACAGCGCAGCGCTTCTGTGTTGTACGTCACACGCATCACACACATGACCAGCGTCTGCCAATAATGAGCCTGCATGTGACGTACAACACAGAAGCGCTGCGCTGTTACACTACGAGAACTCACTCGAGGCCGATAAAGAAGGAAATTAATAGTTGAATAAAGTCGTTATTTTTGTTTGTTTTTTTGCGCACAAAGTTTTCTAGTTGCTTGATAAACTTGAGATTGAGCCACTGTAGTCACTTGGACTATTTTAACGATTTCTTTAATGACTTTTCGGGGCTGTCAAGTTTCAATCCCTTAGAAGCCTATGGAGGAGTGATCCAGCTCTCAGATTTAATCACAAATATCTTAATTTGTGTTTCGAAGATGAACGAAGGTCTTACGGGGTTGGAACAACATGAGAGAGAGTAATTACTGACAGATTTTTCATTTTGGGGTGAACTAACCCTTTAAGATGTAGGCATAACTATTTCCACTAATTTCAAGTGGCCACTAGTTCAAATAAGTTAGGGTTAGTAAGCCACATACTGTCAAGGTGGAAAAAAAAGGTCTGTATTTTTGTGAAGGCCTATTTTATGTTGTTTATTTTTGCTGTTTTGTTAAAACAGTGCCTGTTTTAAAATGTCATGACAGCAGAATGCTGCTAGCCAAGAGGTCAGGATGTTTTAAAGTATATTTTATTGTGATGTTCTTAATCTGTAAAAACATGTTTTTTACAACAAATAAACAGTTGAGAATTTCACACTTGTGTTATGTGCGTTCCATGCTAGTTGAACTACTAAAAATACGTTCACTTTACTTGAAGAAAATGTGGAAACTGATTGCACATATTTTTTTAAGTCTGTGTAGCTTAAAATGGCTGATTAAAACCATGTTGAGAATAATAGTATTTAAGATGTTTGTGTTGCGACCTAGAAGTATTAGTTTATAATTAATTTCATAATTTTCTAGAATAAGGATATATTTAGAATTCTGTAAGGGAAATCACTATAATTTCATTGTAATTTCATTTGATAAATATTCTGGATATTATTCTGATTTATGTTACTGAAAGGTGAAAGTTCAGTTAGGATGATGTCATAAGCTAGCGCAGTAGTGTGGTCGAAAAAAAAAGCTGAGCGGAGAAAAAAAGTGAACGTAGGCTATATCGCTGATGTTAGAAGATGTTGTGTTGCTTCGTGTACAAATGATAATTCCAACAGAACTGGCAAAATAAAGTTGCAAAAGAGAAGACGGAGTCTGTTTTAAGTGTGCAACATAAACTTGGTGTTTCCGCTCGGTTGGATTTCATCACGAAGCAAGCAAGATGAGTCACGAGTGACTAACGTTAACCACAACACAGTAAGAGCTAGCTGCGAGCCACCTAGCTACCGACGTCGTCAATACTGCAGTGCTCCAGACGAAGCAGTGAAGGTAAAAGTTTTCTATCATGTCAGAAGTGCGACAGATGTCGTCTGAGTGGGAAACTCTTGTAGCTCAGATAGAAGAAAAGTTACTGACACTGACAGCACCAGAGTTGAATCATATATGCTGGGCACTAAGTCTAACGGTGGAAAAAAATGACAAGGACTTACCTCGTAAGCTGAGGAGACATATTCTCCAGTATCTAGAAGGAGAAGAGGTTATTTCACAAGAGGATGAAGGGATGTCTCTATTGCTGCAAGTTAATGACAAAATTGAGGAAATCAAAGGGAAAATTGACGATAATGGCGTAGCGCAGCTCCAACAAATCGCGCAAGATCGCCACCCGGTGGTTGAAAATGATATTGCACCCAGTAATCCAAACGAACAAGGAGAAAATGTTTCTGTCCCGAATGTAACAGGAGCAGCTTCCCAAAATGTTTCTTTTGTACATCCACTGTACAGAAGAGAGTTCAAAATAATTGGACAAATTGGAGAACCAAATCAAAAGGATAAATTGGCGTACACTAGTTTGGAAAGACAAATCCAAAGAGCATTGAAAAAAGGATATGAGGAGGGAGAAGTCGTAGAAGCGGTCATTCAAGCTATAGCCCCAGGAACAAAACTGAAGAGTTATCTTGAAAGTAGAGTTGATCTGTCATTGCAAGCTCTCAGACAGATATTACGTACTCATTACATTGAGAAGGACGCTACAGACTTGTACCACTCCCTCACGCGCGCTGTTCAAGATTCAAAAGAAACACCCATTCAGTTTTTAGTGCGAACCATGGATCTGAGACAACAAATTGTCTTTGCTTCAGAAAGAGTTAAATCTGGTTTGAAGTACAGCGCAGAGCTAATCCAAAATCAATTCCTCCAAACAGTACTCACTGGCCTCGATGATGACGCCATCCGTGCAGACATAAAGCCATACTTACAGAATCCGAAAGTTGAAGATGAAGTCCTTTTGGAGAGAATGACAGCTGCATACACTCTGGAAATGGAAAGAAAGAATAAGTTGTCAACTACATCAAAAACAAAGATGATCAAAATTGCAGCGGTTAGTGAGGAAAGTGAGGAAGGTGGAAAGGAAAGCTACCTGCACAAACCAAACAATAAGAATAAGCACTGTGAGATGAACAAACGTGATACACTGATGGAAAAGGTTGACCAAGGTAATAAAGCTATATGTGAAGCTATTCAGAACCTCACCACTCAAATTGCTAGTCTCCACCAGACCTCTAAGCCCCAACCAACGAGAGTGGGTGAACAGCTGAACCGAAAATATCTACCACAGGCAAAGACTGTAAATAGGAAACAGTGTCAGCAGTGTCAATTGTCCAATCCAGATGGAAGGTGTAGTCACTGTTATAAGTGTGGCAGCGCAGAACACTGGGCATCAGGTTGTAGAATGAGAAATACCTCAGGCAGTACAAACAAAATTGAAATTCTGATTCATCCTGCCGAGAACACAGACAATGCGGATCTGTTCAGCTTAAGAGCACCACTCACTGGTAAACAACGACAAACAGCCAAGCTAGTAGGGAGGAGATGCCTAGTTCAAGCCTCCCTAGGGGGAGTTGACACTTCAATACTGTGGGACACTGGTTCACAGGTATCAATAGTGGGAACGAACTGGAAAAGAAAATACCTGCCAGATGTTAAGGTGAGACCAGTGGAGGAGCTGCTTGAGGAGGGAGCATTGGAGCTTTCAGCTGCTAATGGAACAGACATTCCGTATGATGGATGGATGGAAATCAAATTCACCTTGTCTAAGAATGCTGTGGCTGGGATGAGTGACAAACCTGTCATGGTCCCAATCCTGGTTGCCAGCAGTGACCTTGAACGCCCTATCATTGGCTTTAATGTGATTGAAGAACTAGCATTGACGAACGACGCCTGTGGAGACTGTGCTCCTTCTGGTCATATGGTGGAAACGCTGTGCTCAGCACTGGAGGTAGGGCGCAAAACGGCGAGAGCTGTCTTGTCTGTTTTAAAGAAACGAAAGCTTGAGAACCAACCCCACATAGCCAGAGTCGGCAGACAACCAGTGACCATCCCGAAAAACAAAGTGGTAGCGGTGCCATGCGGCCAGCTAAATAAGAGAGTGTTGAGTGCGTCACATGTAGTGTTGGAGCCGAACCAGGAGACACCATGGCCAACAGGCTTAGTCATTAGAGAGCAGTTAATTCAGCTCCCTTCAGAAGATAACGGTAAAATCGAGGTTACCGTTGAAAACCAGACTGACAATGACATCATGCTGTGTAGTCGCACGACACTTGGATGGTTGCACAGTGTTGATGCCATCTACCCATCTCAGACAAAGTCTACGTTTGATCAGAGACCCGAGACACGAGACAGCAGCAGTGTCACCTCACTTGCACAGCAATCCAGCCGGATGCCACAAGCTGAGCCCTGGGACCCACCTGTGGACCTAAGCCATCTGTCGAAAGACCGACGACAACAGGTGCAACAAATGCTCAGAGAGGAATGTGATGTTTTTGCAAAGGATGATTGGGACACGGGGTGTATCAAAGATTTGCAAATGGACATACAATTAAAAGACGATGTGCCTGTGCAAAGAACATACAATGCCATCCCTAGACACCTCTACCAAGAAGTGAAAACTCACATACAGGACTTACTCAGTCGAGGCTGGATCCAGAAGTCTTGTTCGTCATATTCTTCACCTGTAGTATGCGTCAGGAAGAAAGATGGAGGCCTACGCTTGTGCATAGACTACAGACTGCTGAACGGGAAAACACAGCCGGACCGTCATCCAATCCCGAGGATACAGGAGATACTGGAAAACCTGGGGGGCAACTCCTGGTTCACGGTGTTGGACCAGGGCAAGGCTTACCACCAAGGCTTCATGAGTGAGAAAAGCAGACCCTGCACCGCATTCATAACACCATGGGGACTGTATGAATGGGTGAGGATCCCGTTTGGGCTTACTAATGCGCCTGCAGCTTTTCAGCGCTACATGGAGGGATGCCTGGGAGATCTGAGAGATGAAGTGTGTGTCCCGTATTTAGATGATGTGTTAGTGTTTAGCTCCAGCTTTGAACAACACATCCAAAACGTGAGACAGGTACTGCGACGGCAAAGAGAGTGTGGTATAAAACTGAGACCAAAAAAATGTGACTTATTCAAAAGTGAGGTCTGTTATGTGGGTCGAGTAATCTCTGCAGAGGGATACAAGATGAATCCCAAAGAGGGGGAAGCAGTTCAAGCACTGAAGCATGAGACACCAACCACTGTGCGAGAGGTGAGAAAGCTGATGGGTTTCCTCAGTTACTATAGATCCTATATACCAGACTTCTCCAGGATAGCCAAACCTCTTTACGAACTGTTAGCAAAGTCTAAGTCTGAACCGACGCAAAGCCAAAAGAGAAAGAATGTAAGCCGTAAGTCTGCCCAGTTGCCACCGTCCCATCCTGTCCAGTGGACATTGATTCACCAAGAAATACTGAACAGAATGGTAGATCAGCTGACAAATCCACCAGTGATGGCATATCCGGACTTGGAGAAACCTTTCGTACTTCACGTGGATGCCTCAGAAGAGGGCTTAGGTGCAGTTTTGTACCAGCGTCAAGAGGGTGTTCTTAGGGTCATTGCCTATGGCTCACGGACATTGTCACCGGCAGAAAAGAATTACAAGCTACATTCTGGCAAATTAGAATTCTTGGCACTAAAATGGGCCATCACAGAACGTTTTCGTGACTACCTGTTCCATGCACCTGACTTTGTTGTATATAGTGACAATAATCCCTTGACCTATGTCACGAGGTCAGCAAAGCTCAATGCAGCAGGGCACCGCTGGGTGGCAGAGCTGGCGGATTATAGATTCACATTGAAGTACAGACCCGGAACAGCAAACAGAGACGCGGATTTCCTGTCACGAAGACAAAAGCCCATTGAAGAGATCATGCGAGAGTGTACAGAGGAATGCCCTCAGGAAGCTACCGAATGCATCGGTAAAGCTCTGGAAAGAGATAAAGCCCAAGATGTTGATTGGATCTCTGCTGTCACATGTAACATCAATGCACTACCAGAGGGGTGTAACATCTCAGAGCCAATCCAGCCTCTTGCAGTGGAAGACATCAGACTTGCCCAGAGTGCAGACTTAGCCATTAGCAGAGTTCTGGCTTTGAAAAAAACACATGCATTCCTGAAACATAAAGACAAGCTGGCAGAAAATGAATCAGTGAGACACCTTCTCAGAGAGTGGCCCCGTCTAAAGATTGATGGAGATGGCATCCTCAGAAGAGAGACTGCAGCGAGAAAGCAGTTAGTTGTTCCTGAGTCCCTGAAGCCTACTGTGTACAAGCATCTCCACGGGGAAATGGGACACTTAGGGGCCGATCGAATGGTGGCTCTTGCAAGAGAACGGTTCTTCTGGCCAAAAATGAGACAGGAAATGGAACACTATGTTACCCAGATGTGTCGCTGCATAAAACGAAAAAAACCTAACAGAATAATCAGGACACCTATCCAAAGCATTGAGACCTCTGCACCGTTTGAGATGATATCCATCGACTACCTACACTTAGACAAGTGTAAAGGGGGTGAGGAGTATATACTTGTAGTTGTGGATCATTTTACCAAATACGCACAGGCCTACGCAACGAAAGACAAGTCAGGGAAGACAGCGGCCAGAAAACTCTTTGATGATTTTATTATGCGTTTTGGTTTCCCATCCAAAATACATCACGATCAGGGAAAAGAGTTTGAAAATACTCTCTTTCGCAAGCTACAAGACTACTGCGGTATTCGCCATTCACGCACTTCCCCATACCACCCTCAAGCTAATCCTGCAGAGCGCTTCAACAGAACGCTACTGGGTATGTTGCGCACGCTTGAAGAGTCTCAAAAGTCAAGGTGGAAAGAACACCTAAACAAAGTGGTTCATGCCTATAACTCAACTGTGCACGAAGCAACTGGATTCTCTCCATTCTTCCTTCTCTTTGGTCGTGAGCCAACTTTACCAGTCGATCTAATGTTCCCCAAGAAGGGAGGAGAAAGGAACCAGTCACAGACTGACTATGCAGGGAAGTGGAGAGAAGTCATGCAAGAAGCCTATGCTATTGCGATGCGAAACATGAAGAAAAGTGCAAGGAGAGGACAGAAAAACTACAATCAGCGCACGTGGAGTTCTGTTCTGGAGCCAGGTGATCATGTCCTGGTGAGAAACCTCACGCCCAGAGGTGGTACTGGAAAGCTGCGTAGCCACTGGGAAGACATGATTCATGTTGTCAAGGGAAGAAAAGGCCCTGATAGTCCAGTGTACGTGATTGAACCATTACAAGGAACAGGGAGAAGACGGGTGTTACATCGTAACCTACTTCTACCATGCCCTTATCTGGTTGAAGAGCCAGAAGGTCATGAACCTAACCTTGAAGAGAAAAACTACAGAAGAAAAGCAAAACGGACAACAAGAAGGGATCATACAGCCAGACATGATACTTACCGAACAGACACAGACAGTTCCAGTGAGGAGGAGTATTGTCTCTGGACAGCAGTGGGACATGCTGAGACACCTCTGAATGCAGAAGCAGAAGAGTTCTGTCCGAGAACAGAGACACTCCGAAACAGGCCTGAGAGGGCGCTTGTACCGGAGTTGCAGCCTGAAGAGGAGCCTGTTGAGGAGAGACATAGCTCGGAGAGGGAGATTGATGTTCCGGCTGCTGAATCAGAGGATGAGCGAAGTGATACCGAGATGTGGAGAAACAGGCCAAGGAGAGCTAGGCAGCCCAAGCGTGTCTACACCTATGACCAGCTAGGCCAGCCAACCTTTCAACAGCTGAAGACCTGCCATGTTGGTGTGAAGACGTCCGCAGGAACGGCCTGTGACTTCTCTACCAGATCATCATTTGTGTATCCTTTTTATTATGAATAGATATAAAAGACACACAGAGATAACCCTATTAGTTAGTTTATAGTTAATGTTTATCCATTACAAGTTACAGTTCATGGTAGGAGCTAACACATAATATAGAACAGGTAATCTGGACAGTTATTTAAGTAATAAGTACCGAAATGGGTTATTATCCTAGTATATTGGAAGCAAGAGAGTAGTGTAATATACAAACAGTAGTTACAGAAAAAGTAGTCGTGTGTACACTAGATTATTAAATGCATGGCTTTGGAATATGTAGACACATAAGTTTGGGTGTATATGGTATTTCCCTTGTCCCTTTGTGAAGATTGGGGGGCCCACCAATACTTCAATGGATTATTCACCCTTTGATACTAATGGACTATGGACACTTAGTTTTGTATTGTTGCCATGAGAGATTTGCCAAGAAAAAAAAATACTGAGAGATAATAGATTAAAACTACCCTGTAATGTATGGTGTGTGCGAAAATACTTACCTGTTTACTTACCTTCCACCATGTGTTCCGTTGTGGAGACATTGTTGAGTAATATTTTGAAGATAGGAAAGAAAATGTTGAGACACATTCTTTTTTTTTTTAGTGGGGGAGGGTGTTGCGACCTAGAAGTATTAGTTTATAATTAATTTCATAATTTTCTAGAATAAGGATATATTTAGAATTCTGTAAGGGAAATCACTATAATTTCATTGTAATTTCATTTGATAAATATTCTGGATATTATTCTGATTTATGTTACTGAAAGGTGAAAGTTCAGTTAGGATGATGTCATAAGCTAGCGCAGTAGTGTGGTCGAAAAAAAAAGCTGAGCGGAGAAAAAAAGTGAACGTAGGCTATATCGCTGATGTTAGAAGATGTTGTGTTGCTTCGTGTACAAATGATAATTCCAACAGAACTGGCAAAATAAAGTTGCAAAAGAGAAGACGGAGTCTGTTTTAAGTGTGCAACATTTGCAGAACACATTATAAGACTGTTAGTTAAATGGAATTACTCAAGTGATCTTACTATTAAATCTTAAGTAGTCTTTAGTAAATATTATTGAGTATGTTAACTAGAACTTTACATTAAACTAACTTGATATAGATTACTTAATTTACTTGGGAAGAGTTTGCTTTCTTTACTTTTAAATGATTATTAACTTAACTTCAGTTTTCCCTTTAAGTTTGCTTTGCAAAAATAAGGCAATCGGTTTCCAAACTTTTTTTAAGTAAACTGAACTTGTTAGAATTTACAGTGTAATTTGCGTGCAAAATCAGTAACAAAGTAAATAAAAGTGTGTTGTAAATGTAAACTTAACAATAAAGAATTAATGTTGTTGTTTGTTCCGTGTGTTTGTCCCATTATACTTAAATAAATGTGATTGACAAAATAAGGAAAGAAACTTAATGATTCTTAAATTAATGAATGAATGTCTGTGTAAATGAATGTGTGTGTGTGTGTGTGTGTGTGTTGACACATTACCGCTCTTGTGCGGACTCCACTTGGGCCGTCACAAACGCAATGGCCAATCAGAAGCATTTATGATAGACTCCCCTCACCGCTCAAACGGACTTTTGTTCACTGCTGAATTCTGTATGCTGGCAAATTATAATTATAATAATTTTATAGTTATAGTAGGGCTGGACAATAATTCGATATCAATATATATCGCGATATTTTTTTTTTCAATAACGGTGATATGATTTTTAAACACATTTTCGATATTTCAATATACATCACAGCCAGGCATGGGCTACGTTTACATGCAACCAGATAATCCATTAGTAATCCAATGAATTTTTGATCGAATAGAGAGCGGTGGTTTCTTCCTTTTTTATGGAGCTTATAATATGACAAAATGATTTGAATTTGAATTGTGTAAAAAGCTATCCTACTATTTTGTGTAGATCCATGTCCGAGGCAGTTCGACTTCACGGACGCATTTCTTTACACGCACGCACGCACGCACACACACACACACACACACACACACACGTTGGTGCAACAGCATTATGAGGACTCTCCATAGGCGTAATGCTTTTTATACTGTACAAACTGCATAGCCTATTCTGTCCCCTACACTGCCCCTATCCCTAAACCAACCCATCACTGAGACATGCTGCATTTGTAATTTTTAATAAAACATTTATTTTATGTTTTTTAAGCCATTTGATTAATGAGGACTTTTGAAATGTCCTCATACACTGTAAAAAGTGAACAGTTGGATCAACTTAAAAAAATTACTTCAATTGGTAACACCTAAAAAAATTAAGTTTTCTCAACTTAAATTATCACGTTAAAATGTGATAATTTAAGTTGAGAAAACTTTATTTTTTTAGGTGTTACCAATTGAAGTAATTTTTTTAGGTTGATCCAACTGTTCACTTTTTACAGTGTAAACCATAAGTCCTCATAAACCATACCCCCCCCCCCCCCCCCCCCCACACACACACACACGTGAGTAGGCTAATGAATTGGAAACTCGCTCTGCGCCAGTGAACGCGCACCGTTATGAATGCATGTGAAACTGAAACAACGGCAAGCACACACGCAACTTCAACGAAGACTCTCGTAATGTTTTGACTTAATTATCGCAATGTTTCGACTTTAATCTCGAAATGCTAGAATTTTATTTATTTTTTGCGTTGCGTTGCGGTTCAGGGCTCGTTTAGCTTATCGTGCAGTGAATGAGCCAGATATGAATAAAACATGATATGCAATTAATGAAAATTACATCTCTGTCTGTAAACGTGAAAAAATTGTAGGGCGGGACTTGATTTTGTCCATCGGGAACTGTTAGTGATTCTTAAGTTTAAGTGATTTAAGGATTCTTAAACATGAATGATTTTGTGTTTAAAGGTTAACGTTCTCAGCACGTGAGACATTTGTCTAAGTGGTCTCTGGTGTTTGTTTTAAAGTATATTTTGTGTAAAATTGATTAGAACGCCACCGTGTAGAAATAGAGGAGGGAGGTAGATGAGTTTAATTTTTTAGGTGTTGTTTTTGACTCACAACTTAAATTTGGTAAACATATAAAAAAAAGCTCTCAAAATGGTAAGGATTAATCTAAATAGTTTCAGACTTATTAGAAATTATATCTCAATTGAGGCAGCACATTTGTTTATGCATGCGATGATTTTGTCCCGCATTTCTATACTGTATTATACAGTTTGGACTCAAACAAGTGACTCCTTAATAAAAAAAATTGAAATGTTATATAATCGAGCTCTAAAAATAATGGATAAAAAGCCAAATCAATGGCATCACTGCAATGTTTTAAAAAAATTAATAGGCCTATGCTACGTTTTGCAAGTTTTAAGAACCTGTCATATATAAAATTGATCTTTAAATGTTTGCACAATAAGGCACCATCAGTCTTATGTAAATTGATAAAGAGACAGGATGATACAAATAGAATCACTAGGAGTTCGGCAGGTGGGAATTGTAGGATTAATTTTCGTAAGACTACACAAGGGCAAAGAGCCTTTTCTAGAGGGCTCCAAACTCTGGAACCTGCTACCAAATGAGTTTAAGGTATGCTAATATCTGAAATAAAGTCCTTTACACTGAAGCTAAAACGGTGGTTTAAAATAAACCAGAACTGCACTCATATTTAAATGTAATAATTTTAGTATGTAAAAGTGTAATGTAATGTAAAAGTTTTATTTTATTTTATTAAACTGTAATGTAAGAGTTTAATGTAACATAAAAGTGTATTGTGACGTTAAAGTTTTATGCTTGAGTTGAAAGCTCATTTCTGATTTGTATAATTTTAGGTAGGTATTTGATTGTCTGTGAGTGACACATTGTGGTAGTTTTATTCTATAATTTTAACTTTAAGTCTGTAATTCTTTTTATTGTATTTTATTTATTTATTAGAAAAGCCTTTCTGGGACATGAGATGCACATTAGCTCTTGCTATACTCTCTATGTGCAATACATATTTTCCAGTTTTGACTGGGATCATGTTTTTTTTTTTGTACTGTCCCTCCCTATACAAATAAACTTATAAATAAATAAAAATAGACTATAGCCTAGGCCGGACGCGAGCGGCGCGACGCTACAACGCAGGGATGGAAATGAACTTTTTTGTCCACTGGCCACTGTGGCTGGTGGATTTCAAAATCTACTACCACTCAATGTTTTTACCAGCCACTTTCTTGTTTTTAATCGACAATGTGTAACTTCATGTGAAAATTGCCTACAAGATCAATACTTAAGCAGTTTATTTAATCTCAAGTCTCAATGAAATACTGCCACTTTCTCTTTCTCTCTTATAGCATCCGCACACAAACCATGAACTGATATTCATTTCAGTTCGCATATGAGGAAAAAAACAATGTTACGGACGTGAGCGCTCTAAAACACAATGCTTAAAGCGGCTGTTGCCAGGAGCTGGGACTAGATCCGTGTGCTGTTGGGGGTTTCACGGGTCGCGTCGCACCCTGGTGGCAACGCTTGCGTCCGGTCTAGACTGAAAACAAAAATATGACACAAAATATACTTTAAAACAAACACCAGAGACCGTTGTCAGAGAGTGGCAACCTCTTTAACCACCACCACGTTCGCTGGAAAACTTCTGCAGTCCCCAATTCGCCAAAATACTCTGTTCGACTTTTCTAAGATCATCTACTCTTCCCTGTGACCTACTTTCTGTACGACCTGAATTTTTGACATTGAATTTTTGACATTGAATTTTTGACATTGAATTTTAGAAAACTGAATTTAAAGTTCCGAATTCAGCATCTTGAAAACTTGAATCCGTATTTTTTTAAACTGAATATTTGCAGTATTTGAATTCAGAACACAAAAACTAGCTGTTTGAAAATACATGTCTATAAAATTCAGCCATAAAAACCTTTCAGTTTGTTAAATTTCAGATGTTCAATATTCATTCCAAAAAAATTCAAATTCAGAACTATTTAAAATTCAGTTTTGTTAGATTACACTTGCAAATAATTCAAATGTACAAATTCAAATTCAAATCATTTTGTCATATTATAAGCTCCATACTTTTTCTAATACGATCGAGAGGACATGTAAACACTTGATCGGATTGAAAACCGAAACTGAAAGGACTGCGCATGTGCAATGACGTTGGTATAGCGTGACGTATGACGCGCGAACAAGCTGTTTTTCCTGTTTAAATAAAGTGTAATTTAAATGAGCGTCCCGTCATTCTACAATTCTCATTTCACTCAGCGTCTGTGAAGTGGAGCAGGACAACGTTCCACCAGTGCTTGTTTCAGACTCTCATCCACTGACGACTGGTAACGTTATTGGGCGTGTGCGTTTTTTTTTTTTTTTTTTTTTACAGTCTATGTCGGTGAGGGGCATTTTAACGGCATGATAAATATAAACAGCGGCACAACGGTTCATAGCATCCAAATTATCACCAGAAATAGATAAATATTAAGTCTGCTGTTTAAAGCAAATAAATAATCAATGTTAGGCAAACAGCGGGAAACTCTATTTGTGCAATGTGCGCATGTCAAAAAATCTATTCCGATTTGAAGCTTAAAGCTTGTGACCTGATCACTTGTTTAGCGTTCATGTAAACACTACATTCAGATTCATCAATCGGAATGAATTCAGGGTGTCATCAACACTCAAAATGTCCCTCAGCAACATGTGTTTTTTGTTGTTGTGTTGTGTTGTGTTTTTTTTTTTTTTCAGCAACTGTGCACTTATCTTATTCTTTATCCTGGCTGAAGCACTTTTTTCAATCTAAAAGAATATTATAATCAACCTATGTAAGCCTATAGTTTAAAGTTAAAGATATTAATGTTAATATTTTGAGTCTTATGTTTATTTGACGGTGATTTCACATTTCTTGTTTGTATGAAGGCTAAATACGAAATATTAACAATAATTTATTTGTACCATTTTTATTTCTAAAATATTAAATAGTTTTATAGGAGGTTTCAGAGACTTGGCAAATTATTCTTTCAGAAGTTTGAAGGTACAGACATTCATTGTGTGCGTTCTAGGCAGTTTTTCCTGAGGCTTTTATACTGTTCATATCGATATCGGAATTATATCGTATCGACCGAAATTAAGAAATATATCGTGATATAAATTTTGGCCATATCGTCCAGCCCTAAGTTATAGAATTATAACAAACAAATTGTGGATATTATGAAAGATTCATTGTGCAGTCAGCTTCATTGATAATTATAGAGATGTGTAAGATCGCGATGATCTGTCAGCTTTTTAGGAATTTTTAAGGGAGCGCACTTTGCGCGCATTCAGTCATGCCAGACCATGCACGCAGTAGCCTGCTTGCTTTTATGTTAAATTAACAGTGGTTTGTGGCTAATACATTTATTATTTTTACTCATTATTATTTATTTTTAGAGTTGTTAAAACAAGTAGGAGAAGAAAATAAAAACAGTCTTCTAACCTGTGTTCTGAAATAGTCTTCTGTCTTCTTTTCTGGGAGCCTATAGTTACTTTTGCTGTAGAAATATCGGTATCGGTACTCGGTATCGGCAAGTACACAAATGTAAATACTTGTACTCGTATCGGTTTGAAAAAAAATGGTATCGGGCCATCCCTAGTGGATAGTATGCACATTGGGACAGATAGGGTGGATAGTATGCACATTGGAACAGATAGGGTGGATAGTATGCACATTGGGACAGATAGGGTGGATAGTATGCACATTGGGACAGATAGGGTGGATAGTATGCACATTGGGACAGATAGGGTGGATAGTATGCACATTGGGACAGATAGGGTGGATAGTATGCACATTGGGACAGATAGGGTGGATAGTATGCACATTGGGACAGATAGGGTGGATAGTATGCACATTGGGTCGCAGCTTTAAATCATTCGTTCCTTGAATGAATCAGCCGTTTGAATGAAACGGTTGAATCTCAATGATTTACTCATTAACAGTGACTTTCTGCCCCCTACTGGCGCTTTCAATTTCACATTTAAAGTATCTTTTCTTGTTTTAAATAATTTTACATATCAATATTCTGAAATATATGAAAATATCATTATTGTAAAGATTACTTTTGTTGATACTGATTTCATTTGATTGGATTTTGTGTCCAATATTGTGTCTATTGTGTCTTATTTTTATAATTGAATTTGATTAAATTTATGAAATTGAATTAGGTTTAAAAAATGGCTTTAAAATGTAAAAATGCCCATATTAGGTAAACATCAATTGAATCATATTGGAAAAAATGAAGAACATCAAAACCTTTACGAGTCTCTGTCCACGACAGTCCTAAAGTACCAACAGAATAAACACACTCAGCAAAATACCGTCTAATAATCGTTATCGAGAAAATCCCAGAAAATATCGAGATGTCATTTTTTGTCAATATCGCACACCCCTACCTTTAATACATTTGTAACACAACACATCCACTAGGAAATCCACCACCTCTTGGTTTGAAAATGTGGTGTACAACAGCTTTGAACACTTTAAAAGTGTGGTGGATGCGGAGTTGGAAAATAGGAAAACTGTGTAAATAACTTTAAATAACTGTAAATAACTTACCTGTGTGATGCCACTTCTCCTGTGCCATCTGTAGGAGAGAGAAAGAGGCTTGTATGTGTTTGTTTGTGTTAAAGATGTATGTACATTAATGTACTGGTTTGTCAACATTTAATCCTCAACCTCAATCAGAAGGTTTGTAAGCAAATAAGTTCATGACAGCTTCAGTTCCCTAGCATTGATTTATTCCAATAAATCCACAAGTAGTTTGTTTTACATGTAAGTTTATGAGTGTGGTTTCTGAAATAAATTAATAACAATGAATAAATTAAATAAACTTATTAAATATTTAACTACAATGCTGGCATATACAGTGCCCTCCACAATTATTGGCACCCCTGTTTAAGATGTGGTCGAGGACTTCTAAAAACTCTCCTTTTTTTTAAACAACATAGAACCCAATGCAAAAAAAGAGAAAAATCCAATCTTTTATTTAAGTACATTACTTCGGTGGTAAAAAAAAAAATTAGAAAAAAAAAACTTGAATTCATGTGTCCCACAATTGTGTGGAGGGCACTGTATATTGCTATAATTAAGCAACACTACCTTTGGGAATTGCAGTATTAAATGAAAGTAAACTAATGACCACTAGGCGGAGCTCTTGATCCAGTAATAGAACAGAGTCACAAGATTTGGTGCTAAACAAATTAAAATGGGCCTACTCGTGATAAATCACTTAAACAACACCCTCAAACCGTAAATAGAATACTAAATGATAACATCACACAAATATTTCAACGATCAATATCAGTATGGTTAATATATGGTTAATTTATTTGCAATAAACACAGAGAGTGACCGTCTATTTACATTGTCTTTTAATCGAAACTCTCTTCTTAGCAATAGCATTAGCATGTGCTTAAATATCACCACAAAACAACAATATGGCATTGAATAAACATATGTCTACTTATACACATACACACTCACCTAAAGTATATTAATGAAACTTACCTTGTCAAGAACGCAAACACATCCAAACAGACAACGATGTCTCGTTACAGCCGTGTTCGTGCATGTCCCGACTCCGCCCACATGTGATGTCACAGACTAATTCAAATTCAAAGAGTTCGACGGGGATATTTTTCGACAGTTTGTGTGTTTGTTTGTGTTTCAGCAAGTAGCCTACAATCTATTTATTTATAAAGTTCAAAAGTTTTTTTTTTTTTTTTAATGCACTTTACAGTTTTACTTAAGAATGTTCTTGTGTTTGTTTTTTATTCTTATTTATGATGTTGTTAAAATGCACTTTGAGGTATCTTTTTTTATACAAACATGTTCTGGCCTATGTTCAATATCAAGGCCAATCTAACCTCAATAATTTCCGATCTAACACGATCAGTTTACATACAATTTAGTGTTTGTTCATGTTCAGATAATCTGTGTTTTTGTCATGCGTGTTGTTGTTTGTCTTTGTCAGCTTCATGTCTTTCTGATGTTTGTATGTCTTTGTCTGCTTCATGTTTAACAAAAGTTTGCCCAAGAAAACACAAAAAAAAATTTAAAGTCCCTGTAAAGGCAATTTAAAAAAAAAAATCTAAACACATTATAAATGTTAGAGATGTATTGCTAAAACATATTACAAAGACTGTGAACTGTGAAGTACTGAATTGTGGAGTTAGACCGTTAAACAGTTTTTCACCATTGCTATTTTCCGGATTTTCTGGGCGGGGCTAAAACGGGGACTCGATGACGCACTGGAGCCCCCGAGCTCCTGGACACGCCCCTACTTGATGACGCACTGGAGCCGCTGAGGCTGCTCAATCGCGAGTTACTGTCAGTACTATTATTAGTAACAGACAGAGACAGATTGCTAGCTAGCTAGCTATGCCTTCGTCACGGAAATGCGTACTACCTGGATGCGATCACCGGATCACACAAACGGATCGGTGTCCTTATTTAAATTTCCGAAAAACGATTACATCAAGAAGAAGTGGATTAATTTTGTGAAGAGACACCTTGATGGAGAGCTGAGGATCACCGCCAAAACCCACCTCTGTAAGTGATCATTTTACACGATAGTTGTATAAACTTTCGTCGGAGACAACTGCGATTCACTGATAATCCGCTGTTACTGGTGAATGGGGGCGAACTGACTCCCGCCTCGGCATTCATTCTCCCGTCGCGCCGACAACTGGCGCCATCATCGGCAGTGCGTGCCCACCGTGCGAGCGTTCATTCCGGCTCTTAGAGTTGAGTGTGGCGACGGTCGGCAGCTTTCCCGCGAGTGGGCGTGGTTTCAGCGCAGCCAGCGGACACACCCCCAGAGTTTGAGAGCAGAGACTACTGCTCATTTTTTCAAGATTTTGATAGCTTATTTTATGTACTTGCTGGCTTTTTTTATCATTCAAATTTGGCTGGGTGACTAATAACACATTTTTCTGTGGTGTGACAAACTCAGAACACATACTTAATTCTGACTTTACAGGGACTTTAACAGACAGGAATGGCTTGAGCCTTTGTTTGTTGATTGGTGACCTGAGTCTTTGGATAATCCTGTTCTTTATTTGGCTTTGGCCTGTACAGACCAATTGTTCATTTTTATCTTAAGTACAAGTTTGTGTTTTTAATTGTTAAGTGTTTTTGATTATTATTAATGTTATTTATGTGTGTGTGTCCTTGTGATGTTTGTATTGTATGTCTGTCAGCTCCATGTTTAACTAAATGTTTGCAAATGGTAGTAAATGTTTGTCTCTGGTGTTCTCGCTCGTAGATCTGTACCTTGTTGTGGTGAGCGAGCTTTAAACCAAACGGATCTTGTTTACTTGTGTTTTCATGCATTGCCTTTTAAATGAAACACATTCCACATTCTGGGTGAAAAATAAAAGTTTTAAAAGTATTTCAAGTATTTTAGAGTCTCTGTATGCTTGGGTTTCAGAAGGGGTAGGATAGTGTAAAAAAAAAAAAGAAACACATCAAAGCAATTAGAAGTCCTCGTTTCTTCACCGCCACTACCAGAGGTGTGAATAGACCCCGCTGTGCGCTGGCTGTACCCCCTGGGTGGTCACAACAATGAGCTCTGTGAACGGCTCTGATGTCTGATGGGCCAAATATGTAACAATTGCACTTTTCCACTTGACTATATGAATCTCATCAGCTACATCAACTCAAACTATGAAAATAATAAACAACATTCAGCAGACTAGTGGATTTCAATAGGCTTTGTACATGACAATTTCTGTAAATAACACTTCAGGATGTTGACCAGATTTTCGATCGATCCCAGGGTTGAGCAATATGTGTACTTGGGCAAAATATAATTTTCTTAAGTAAAATAGGGTTGTAACGATATACGATATGAAACCGAACCCGTGTCGCGTGTGAGAAGGCGAATCGCGACACACCCCTTCCAGCAGAGGTATCCTTCCCGTCCAGATCCAATGCGACCACATCTTTAAACTAGAAAAAAAGTTTGATGAGACAAACTTTAAGTTGGCTTGAGAAAGCCGGACAAGAGAGTTTGAAGAAGTTTAAAGTAGTTTGAAGTTTGATAGATGAATTAGTTAGAAAGAAAGAATAGTTCTAAAAAAAGAAAACGATTGGTTAGAAAGAAAGGAAAGATTAGGTAGAAAGAGAGATAGATTAGAAAGATAAATTAGTTAGAAAGAAAGAGAGAAAGATAGATTAGTTAGAAAGAAAGAAAGATAGATTAGTTAGAAAGAAAGAGATTAGTTAGAAAGAAAGAAAGATAGATAGATTAGTTAGAAAGAAAGAAAGAGATTAGTTAGAAAGAAAGAAAGAAAGAAAGATTAGTTAGAAAGAAAGAAAGAAAGATTAGTTAGAAAGAAAGAAAGAAAGAAAGATAGATTAGTTAGAATGAAAGATAGATTAGTTAGAAAGAAGTAAAGAAAGAAAGATAGATTAGTTAGAAAGAAAGGATAGATTAGTTAGAAAGAAAGATAGATAGATTAGTTAGAAAGAAAGACAGATTAGTTAGAATGAAAGAAAGATAGATTCGTTAGAAAGAAAGAAAGATAGATTAGTTAGAAAGAAAGTAGATTAGTTAGAAAGGAAGAAAAATAGAATTAGTTAGAAAGAAAGAAAGATAATAGATTAGTTAGAAAAAAAGGAATAGTTAGAAAAAAGAAAGATAGATTAGTTAGAAAAAAATAGATGTTAGAAGAAATAAAAATAGATTAGTTAGAAAGAAAAGATAGATTAGTTAGAAAGAAAGAAGATAGATTAGTTAGAAAGAAAGATAGATTAGTAAAAAAGAAAAGATTAGTTAGAAAGAAAGATAGATAGATTAGTTAGAAAGAAAGAAAGTAATTGTTAGAAAGAAAGAAAGAAATAGATTAGTTAGAAAGAAAGAAGATAGATTAGTTAGAAAGAAAGAAAGAAGATAGTTAGAAAGTAAGAAAGATAGATTAGTTAGAAAGAAAGAAAGATAGATTAGTTAGAAAGAAAAAGATAGATTGTTGAAGAAAGAAAGTAGATTAGTTAGAAAGAAAGATAAGATTAGTTAAAGAAAGATAGATAGTTAGTAGAAAGAAAGATGATTAGTTAGAATGAAAGAAGGATAGATTTTAGAAGAAAGATAGATAGATTAGTTAGAAAATAAAGATAGATTGTTATGAAAGAAAGATAGATATTAGTTAGAAAGAAAGATAGATTAGTTAGAAAGAAGAAAATAGATTAGTTAGAAAGAAAGATAGATTAGTTAGAAAGGAAGAAAAATAGATTAGTTAGAAAGAAAGATAGATTAGTAAGAAAGAAAGAGATTAGTTAGAAAGAAGAAAGATAGATTAGTTAGAAAGAAAGACAGATTAGTTAGTATGAAAGAAAGATAGATTATTTAGAAAAAAGAAAGATAGATTAGTTAGAAGAAGAAAGATAGATTAGTTAGAAAGAAAGACAGATTAGTTAGAAAGAAAGACAGAAAGATAGATTAGTTAGAAAGAAAGACAGATTAGTTAGAAAGAAAGAAAGAAAAGAAAGAAAAGAAGAAGAAGATGTTAGTAGAAGAAAGATAGATTGTAGAAGAAAGAAGATAGATTGTTAGAAAGAAGAAGATTTTAGAAGAAAGTATAATAGTAGAAGAAAGAGATTGTAGAGAAAAAAGATAGATTAGAAGAAAGAAAGATAATGTTGAAGAAGTGTGTTAGAGAGAAAATATTAGTAGATGAAGAGATAGATTAAGAAAGAAATGTAGTTAGAAAATAGACGTTAGAAAGAAAAAAAGAGTTTGAAGAAGAAAGATAGATTTAGAAAAAAGAAGAAGAAGATTATTAAAAAAAGAGATTGTTGAAAGAGAAAGAAGTAGAAGAAGAAAGATGTAAGAAGAATAGAAAGAGAAAAGATTAGTTAAGAAGAAGATAATTAGTTAAGAAAAAAGATATTAGAAAGAAGAAGAAATAGTTAGAGAAGAAAGAAGATTTGAGAAAATAGATTAGTAGAAAGAAAGAAAAAATTAGTAGAAAGAAAAAGATAGTAAAGATGATAGTGAAGATAGTTATGTAGATAGAAGATGATAGTTAGAAGATAGAATAGTGAAAGATAATGATTAGTTAGAAAGAAAGAAAGATAGATTTTAGAAAGAAATATAGATTAGTTAGAAAGAAGAAAATGATAGTTAGAAAGAAAGAAGATTAGTTAAGAAAGAAAGATTAATTAGAAAGAATAGATAGATTAGTAGAAAGAAGAAGATTAGTTAGAAAGAAAGATAGATAGTTAAGAAAGAAAGAAGATAGTAGAAAAAAAGTAGTTGAAAGAAAGATTAGATTAGTAGAAGAAAGATAGATAGATTAGTTAGAAAAAGAAGATTAGTAGAAAGAAAGATAGATTAGTTAGAAGAAGATAGATAGTTAGAAAGAGAAGATAGTTAGAAGAAAGAAAGAAAGATAGATTAGTTGAAAGAAAGATAATTGTTAGAAAGAAAGAAAGATAGATTAGTAGAAAGAAAGAAAGGAAAGAAGAAAGAAAGAATTGTTAGAAAAAAGAAAGATAGAATTATTAGAAAGATAAAGATTAGTTAGAAAGAAAGAAAAGAAAAGATAGATAGTTAGAAAAAGATAGTTGTTAGAAAGAAAATAGTTAGAAAGAAAAGATAGATTAGTTAGAAAGAAAGAAGATAGATTAGTTAGAAAGAAAGAATTAGATTGGTAGAAGAAAAGAAAGATTAGTTAGAAGAAGAAGATAGATTAGTTAGAAGAAAGAAAGAAGATAGTTAGAAAGAAAGAAGATAGATTAGTTAGAAAGAAAGAGATAGATAGTTAGAAAGAAAGAAGATAGATTAGTTAGAAAGAAAGATAGATAAGAAAAAAGATTAGTTTGAAAGAAAGATAGATTAGTTAGAAAGAAAGATAGATAGATTAGTTAGAAAGAAAGAAAGATAGATTAGTTAGAAATAAAAAAGATAGATTAGTTAGAAAGATAGATAGATAGATTAGTTAGAAAGAAAGAAAGATAGATTAGTTAGATTAGTTAGAAAGAAAGATAGATTAGTTAGAAAGAAAGATAGATTAGTTAGAAATAAAAAAGATAGATTAGTTAGAAAGATAGATAGATAGATTAGTTAGAAAGAAAGATAGATAGATTAGTTAGAAAGAAAGATAGATTAGTTAGAAAGAAAGATAGAAAGAAAGATAGATTAGTTGGAAAGAAAGATATATTAGTTGGAAAGAAAGAAAGAAAGATAGATTAGTTGGAAAGAAAAATATATTAGTTAGAAAGAAAGATAGATTAGTTGGAAAGAAAGAAAGATAGATTAGTTAGAAAGAAAAAAATAGATTAGTTAGAAAGAAAGAAAGAAAGAAAGAAAGAAAGAAAGATTGGTTAGAAAGAAAGAAAGATAGATTAGTTAGAAAGATATATAGATTAGTTAGAAAGAAAGATACATTAGAAAGATAGATAGTTAGAAAAAGATAGATTAGTTAGAAAGAAAGAAAGATTAGTTAGAAAGATAGAAAGATTTGTTTGAAAGAAATGTAGATTGGTTAGAAAGAGAAAGAAAGATTAGTTAGAAAGATAGATAGTTAAAAACAGATAGATTAGTTAGAATGAAAGATTAGTTAGAAAGATAGAAAGTTAGAAAGAAGTAAATATTGTTAGAAAGAAAGATAGATTGATTAGAAAGAAAGAGAAAGAAAGATTAGTTAGAAAGAAAGAAAGATTAGTTTGAAAGATAGATAGATAGATAGATAGATAGATAGATAGATAGATAGATAGATAGATAGATATGATAGATAGATAGATAGATAGATAGATAGATAGATAGATAGATAGATAGAGAAAGATTAGTTAGAAAGAAAGAAAGATTAGTTTGATAGATAGATAGATAGATAGATAGATAGATAGATAGATAGAGATAGATTAGTTAGAAAGAGATCGATTAGTTAGAAAGAGATAGATTAGATAGATTGATTAGAAAGAAAGAGAAAGAAAGATTAGTTAGAAAGAAAGAAAGATTAGTTTGAAAGATAGATAGATAGATAGATAGATAGATAGATAGATAGATAGATAGATAGATAGATAGATAGATAGATAGATAGATAGATAGATAGATTAGTTAGAAAGAGATAGATTAGTTAGAAAGAAAGATAGATTAGTTAGAAAGAAAGAAAGAAAGAAAGAAAGAAAGAAAAGAAAGAAAGAAAGAAAGATAGATAGATAGATAGATAGATAGATAGATAGATAGATAGATAGATAGATAGATAGATAGATAGATAGATAGATAGATAGATTAGTTAGAAAGAAAGAAAGATAGATTAGATAGATAGATAGATAGATAGATAGATAGATAGATAGATAGATAGATAGATAGATAGATAGATAGATAGATAGATAGATAGATAGATAGATAGATAGATAGATAGATAGATAGATAGATAGATAGAGTTCATTAGTACATATAGAATGGGAGTTTAATTGAGTCCAAGGCTTTAGGGAATTTAGATTTGAGTTTATTTGGTGTAGACTACTGGGCCACCGTAGTCTTGGCTCATTTTGAACTGTTCCAATGAAAGTCAATGGGATTTTTATGATTTTTAATATTAATTTTTAAGAAATCTGAAAGTCAAATCAGTCTGAAAAGATATAGCACACTAAGTCAGAACAGTTTGAAGGTCTGACCCGAGTTTGGAGTTTGTAGAGTTAAAGCTCTAGGACGAGTTAGAGTTTAAATTTTAGAGTCAGAAGAATAATAATAACTAGATTAAAAAGTTCGTCGAGACAAACTTTAAGTTGGCTTGTGAAAGTTTGGACCAGAAAGTTTGAAGAAGTTTAAAGTACTTTGAAGTTTAAATTAGTTTGAAGTTTAAATTAGTTCAAAGTTTAAATTAGTTTAAAGTCTGAAGTATTTTAAAGTTTAAATTAGTTTAAAGATTAAATGAGTTTAAAGTTGAAAGTAGTTTGAAGTTTAAATTATTTTAAAGTTAAATTAGTTTAAAGTTTAGTTTAAATTTTAAGGTATAGTTTGAAGTCATTTAATGTTGCTACTGTGTTTCTAGTGGGTTGCTAGGGTGTTCTAAGCTATTTTGGGGGGTTGCTAGGGTGTTCTAAGGTATTTTGGTTGGTTGCTATGGTGTTGCTAGGGTGTTCTAAGGTATTTTGGTTGGTTGCTATGGTGTTGCTAGGGTGTTCTAAGGTATTTTGGGTGGTTGTTAGGGTGTTCTGGGTGGTTGCTATGGTGTTCTGAGGTATTTTGAGCAGTTGCTATGGTGTTGCTAGGGTAATCTAAGGTATTTTGGGTGGTTGCTAGGGTGATCTAAGGTATTTTGGTTGGTTGCTAGGGTGTTGCTAGGGTGTTCTAAGGTATTTTGGTTGGTTGCTAGGGTGTTGCTAGGGTGTTCTAAGGTATTTTGGGCTGTTGCTAGGGTGTTGCTAGGGTGTTCTAAGGTATTTTGGGTGGTTGCTATGGTGTTGCTAGGGTGTTCAGAGGTATTTTGGGGGGTTGCTAGGGTGTTGCTAGGGTGTTCTAAGGTATTTTGGGTGGTTGCTATGGTGTTGCTAGGGTGTTCTAAGGTATTTTGGGCGGTTGCTAGGGTGTTCTGGGTGGTTGCTAGGGTGTTCTAAGGTGTTTTGGTTGGTTGCTATGGTGTTGCTAGGGTGTTCTAAGGTATTTTGGGTGGTTGCTATGGTGTTGCTAGGGTGTTGCTAGGGTGTTCTAAGGTATTTTGG